>PVJA010011447.1:27198-54801 GCA_004027025.1 Myocastor coypus
CAAAAGTGAGCTCAAGGCCAGCCTCAACTGCGTAGCGAGACCCTGTTCCAAAAAGGAAAAAAAAAAAAAAAAAGAAATTCTGTCCTATATGTACTCTTACTTGTTTACTTGTTACTGTTTTTTTTTTTTTCTATCTTTGTTTCCGCTATTTTTACTCTTTAAAATTAAAATAAATAAATAAATAAATGGTTTATTTAGCTCACAGTTACTGGAGGTTTCAGTCCATATTCAGCTGGCTCCAAGGTACAAGGCCAAGGGCAGCCTTTCATGGCGGCAGCTAAGAGCAGGAGTGCAGGGAAAGAGCTAGTGGCAGCCCAAGCAGCTAACTTCTCTTCCTTCCTTACATTAAAATGCACCTCACCTGTCCCAGGGGAAGTACAGCACCCATTCTCACAATAAATAATCGATTACAAATTCCAGAAGCCACCCCATGACTGCATGAGGCTTTGGGGGTACACTTATACGCAAACCATAACAAGGAACAATGGAGGTTTAAGAGTAGAGTATATTTATCAGGAGACTCTTTTTTTTTTTTTTTTTTTTCTTGTTTCAGAACCTTTATTTGTTTATTCACTCATTTTTATGGCCGGCTCAGCCCGCCCCGAGGACAAGGCTGGTGCAGCATGTGGTGCCGGGGATCGAACCGCGGTCCCTGAAGCCGCCCAAGCTTTCCCAAGCAGGCGCTTTAGACCACTGAGCCATCCCGCCGGGCCCAAGAACAGGAGACTCAAGCATGTTGCCCAGGAACCAGCCCTTTCTGGGGATTTTTATAGAGCAAAACCATGAGGTAGGCCAGTTTATGATGGAAAACATGGGACCTCACTAGGTGGGCATGAGGTAAAACAAAAGTATTGTCCACTAACTAATAAGGTTACAAGCACAATTACTCGGGTAAAATTGATTAAATCCAGGACCAAATGGAGAAGCAAGTCATGTAGCAAATGGGCATGAATGTAGAACAGGGGCCTCTCCTGTAGGGGTTCAATTAGTGACTCTTCCTCAAGGTGATTATCAATCCTGGATACTTATCTTTAGGGAGGTAAGAATTTTTTGATCCTTGGTCTTCAGGTCTGGCCCACAGCAGGAGCCTCGTCTTTTTCACAGTTGCAAGGAATCGTGTCTTCCATGCTGTCTCCTTCAAGGGCCTAACCCTCTTTGGCTGCCTATAATATTTCTATCTAATTTAACTGCCTGCAACATTTTGACCTGCATTCTACAAAAGAAAGATAAGGAACTGTCCAAAGTATTATTTTCCTGATTTTTAGAACTTTTCATTTTTATTAATATACATTGTCAGAACACAATGATCATATTCACTATGAGGCGCTGGTGTATACACAGGACACATCTTCATTCTTCTTTCATCCTTTCTGTCCCCTGCCTCCCCATCTCTATTGCTTGTTTCCTACCATCTGTCTTTTATTTTGCTCTTTAATTATTTACACTCTGGATTTCTCACCTAAAAGAACCATGTGATGTTTAAGCTTGTGTGACTGATTTATTTTACTTAATATTATGGTCTCAGGGTGTATCCATTTTCCTACAAATGCTCAAGGTTATCCCTTTTACAGCAGGGTAGCACTCTGTTGGGTTCAAATACCACATTTTCTTTATCCATTTAGCTGTTGATGGACATACAGGCTGCTTCTGTGATCGAACTATTATAAACTTTGCTGCTATAAAAGTGAGGATGCCTATTTTGATGTAATATGATTTATTAACTCTCTTGGAAAGACACCTAGTAGGAGAATAGCTGGATCAAATGTAATTTCTATTTTTAGCATTCTGAAGAAACTTCATAATGATTTTCATAATGCTGTACTAGTCTACATTCCTATCAACAATGTAAAGGGGTTCCTTTTCCCTCACAGCCTCACCAGCATCTGTTACTACTTGATTTCTTGCTGATAGCCATTCTTTGTGGGATGAGATGGAATACCTGTGCTGTTTTCATTTTCATTTCTGTAATAGCCAGAAATGTTGGACAATTTTTCATGTATTTATTGCCATTTGCACTTCATCTCAGGAGTGCCTATTCATATCAGTGGTTCATTTCTTTGAGTCTTTTATTTTGTGGGGTCTTTTTTGTATTTTAAGTTGTCCCTTCAGTCTCGTACTTGTTTCTTTTGCCATGCAGAAGCTTCCCAACTTGATATAATCCAACTTACTGAAGTTGATACTTGATGTTATTTTTTTTTCTGGAACTGGGCACTGAGCTCAGGCCCTTGAACTTCTGGTGTTATTTCCTATATAGCTGGAAGTCTGCTGAGAAAACTCTTGCCTACGTGTATATCTTTGAGTTCTACCTCATGTACCATCCAGCTGATTAAGTGTCTCTGTTTTAATATTCTAGATCTTTGGTCTATTTTGATTCCAGTTTGGTATATGTTGAGAGAGATGTAGGCCCAACTTCAATCTTTTGCATGTTGATAGCCAGTTTTCCCAGCACCATTTGCTAAAGAGGTCATCTTTCCTCTAGTGCATGGCTTTGACCACTTTTCAAAAGTGTTTTCTTAACAATACCATTATTGGAGTAGAAGAACGCTATCATTGATTTTGTGTGTATGTGTTGGTTTTTGTATCCTACTATACTACTGAATTTGTTTATTATGTCTAAGAGCCTTTTGGCAGACTTTTTGGGGTCTTCTATTGTAAACGATCATATCATTTGTGAAAAAGGTAGTCTGAATTCATCTTTCCTATATGGATCCTTTTATTTCTTTCTCTTACTTAATTGCTCTGGATAAAGTTTCAAGAACTATGTACAACAGAAGTAGTGAGAGTAGGCATCCTTGTCTCATTCCTGATTTTAGAAAAATATAACGGAAGTCAGTTTAACATCAGTAGGTTTCATCAGATTTAGGCAATGTCCTTCTGTACCTTTTCTAGGGGGGCAGTTTTTAATCATGAATGTGAATTAGATTTTGTTGAACAGTTTTCTGCATCTATTGCAATGGTTGCATGACTTTGCTTTGCTTTGTTCTGGTGTATTATATTTATTAATTTGCATATGTTGAACTTTCCCTGAGATCAAGTCTATTTGGTTATGATGTGACATTTTTGATACCTTTTTCCATTCTGCAAGGCTTGTTGCATATGTGCACATTAAAGAGACTGGTGTGCAGTTTTATTTTGGTGGTTTGGTTTGGTTTGGTTTTGAGACAAAGTCTCACTATGTCATTCAGGATGGCCTTGAACTCACTATGTATCCCAAACTATCCTTGAACTTATGGTGATCCTCCTGTCTCAGCCTTCCCAGGGCTAGAATTACAGGTTCTACCACCATGCCCCACTTTCTTTTTTAGGTAAGTCCTTGTCTACTTTTGGAACCAACCTTAACCATAGAACAAAAATCTATCATTATAGATACAAGGACAAACCAGATATTGACATGGAGCCAATATCTACTAAATATAACACTGCAATACCATTAACAACAGAAAAGAATTCAGCAATAATAATGTCTAAAGGTTAACAAAGCTTAATAGTAACACCCGTAAAGATGGGGTAGAGAAGGGAAAAATGGAAAAAGTAAAGTTTGAACTATAAAAGAAAGGAAGATGAGGAGGAGAGAAAGTGAGAACCTATTAAGGAATAAAATATAATTAATAGAATAGATAGAAGTAACAGAAAAGAACAAACATGAAAAAGTAAAACAGAAGCAGAAAGCAAAAAGAAAAGAAAAAATCCAAAACCAGTGAAGAAGGAGAAGAAAGAGACAGAGAAGGAGTAAAGAAAGAGGAAATCAAAGTGTATTTTTAAAAAATTCCCTATACAGGGTCCCAGCGAGATGGCTCAGTGGTCTAAAACGCCTGCTTAGGAAAGCTTAGGCGGCTGCAGGGACCGCGGTTCGATCCCTGGCACTACACGCTGCGCCAGCCCTGCCCTCAGGGCAGGCTGAGCCAGCCATAAAAATAAATAAATAAACAAACAAAACTTCTGAAACAAGAAAAAAAAAAGATAAAAAATAAAAAATTATTCAAAATGAGTAGGAACCCTGTTCCATCAGCCCCGAGTCATTGAGTTACCAGGTCCCACTTCCAGGCCACACTATCATTTCTCCAACCGGAAGCAATGTACATGGCACAGGTCAAAAAACATGAGACTGGGGCCCGGCAGGATGGCTCAGTGATCTAGAGTGCCTGCTTAGGAAAGGTTGGGTGGCTGCAGGGACTGCAGTTGGATCCCCTGCACCACATGCTGCGCCAGCCCTGCCCTCAGGGCAGGCTGAGCGGCCCATAAAAATAAACAAGCAAACAGGAATTGGTTTGCCATGAAAGGGGTAGGGAATAGGCCCAGGTGTTGAAACGTCAAACGAAAGCCATACTTGTTGCAAGACTACTCACAAGAGCAGGTTAAGGGGCCCGGCAGGATAGCTCAGTGGTCTAAAGTGCCTGCTTGGGAAAGCTTGGGTGGCTTCAGGAACTGTGGTTCGATCCCCGGCACCACATGCTGTGCCAGCCCTGCCCTCGGAGCGGGCTGAGCTGGCCATAAAAATGAGTGAATAAACAAACAAAAGTTCTGAAACAAGAAAAAAATAAATAAATAAAATAAAAAATTCTAAAAAAAAAAAGAAAGAGCAGGTTAAGTCTGATTGTTTTTTGCACAGTGACACTGACAGGTGGATTAGGAAGACTACCCAGCCATATTCTTAAAGCTATTAAAGAGGATGAGCTTGCCAGCACACTGTCTTATGAAAGACAACAACAATGTATAAAAACAGTGAATCTACCAGGTCCTTCCTCTTTTCTTCCTTTGCATGGCAAACCAATTCCTCAAGATACAAGTGACTTGTCAATGACAGAGCTTGTCATATCCAAACCAGCCAATCCAGAGCTCCCACCTCTAACCACCTCCTTTATTGAGCAGTTATATGCACTGACCACCATCTCCCACCATAATCATCTTGGGCCAGTACCAGGCAATTAGGGCTAGGCTCACTGATGCCCTAGAATCCACCACAGTATTCAAATGAACCAATCCTAAATTAGCTTAGCCTATTTGCCCTGTTTCCCTACTACAGAAACCACAATAAAGATTTCTGACCATACCCACCTTCCTTCTGCCTCCAGCCTGGCATGATTGGTATCTTATACTCAAAAGTTAGGTGTTCTTCATAATAATAATGTCAAGTAGCCTTAGATATTATTGAGGCCTCTTACAGTTACAAGTGTCAAAGGGGGGCAAGATAGCTCAGTGGGCTAAGTGCCTGCTTAGGCAAGTGCAGGGACCACAGTTCAATCCCGGGTACCACATGCTGCAGTGGCCCCACCTCCGAGGATGTGGAGCCATCCACCGAGACCAGGCATGATGGTGCATGCCTGTAATCCCAGCTCTGGGGGGACTGAAAACAGGAGGATCACTATGAGTGTCGGCTGCATAGTGAGACCCTGTGCCAAATACACTAAAAAAAAATGTGTAAGAAGCCGGTCTCAAGCCATGTTAGCAAGTGAGGGAGGGCTGGAGGGAAGAAAGAAGGGAAGGAAAGGAGCTCATACAAGAGCAGGCTAACTCCAGGACCCTAGAAAGTATCATCTGGTACCCATCAACAGAAAAATGCACAAAGAAAATGTGGCGTACATCTACAAAAGAATGTTATTCTGCCATAAAGAGGAAATAAGTTATGCTATTTGCAGGAAAATAGAACTAGAGGTCTAACGCTAAGTGAAATAAGTCAGACACAGAACATTAAGTATTGTGCAGTTTTTCTTACATGAGAAACCTAAACTATGAATACAATAAAAATGAGATAGTAGGAAATAAGAAGGCAGACCCTTAGCAGATGGGGACAGGGTTTGGGGAGGGGAGAGACAAGGGCGGGGCATAAAGGAATCAGAAGTGACCAAGATAATCACACCTGTGAACTAATTCCCCAAAATGAGTATCAGTGTAATGTATTGCAAACATGCACAATAAAAGTAAGTCTCACCTGAGCAGGCAGCATTTAGCGAAATCTCTTGATGCTGTGAGCCTCTCTTCCCCATGACTTACCCTATGCCACAAAGATGCCCTCGTGTGGTCCCTTGCTCAGCTCACAGTAAGGACTTGCGTCCTGAGAGCTCCAGCCAAAGTATCAAGTGCGCTCCACTGTGTCCACTGCAGGGCAGTCTGGTGACTAAGGCAAAAGAGCCCCTCTTGAAACCCAGGTTTCAGGCCCACACCCACCGAGACAGCACAGCATGAGTAGCAGGGGGCTGAGTCTCCACTACAGAAAGAGAGACACTGGGGGGAAATAGAACCTCTACTCCAACCTGCTTCTTTTTGCCTTCCAGATGCTTCACTTCCTGAGCCTGAAGCAGGAGAGACCAGGCCTGTATGGCAGCCTCGCCTGAAACACGCCTCCTCCAAAAAGCGGAGGGTGATCAGTGTGCATCTCCCAGTGCATGAGAGCAGAGAGATGCCCTCTCCCCCAGGTAGCTACCACCTACCACCAGCATCCTGCAGGCATCTCAGTCCAAGGGGCAGGAGGCCAGACAGATGGGGGAAGCTGGAGGCCCGAGATGAGCTCAGGGTAACCCAGCCACCTGAAGGCACCTCTTGCCCTGCAGCAGCTGCCTTGCCAAAGTGCTTCAGCACAACTGACCACGTATCTGGTTCACAATTACAAAATCTTCCCCTGCTGAGCTTTCTGGCTGCAAATGGAACATGACACCTGATTCACCAAAACGCTGCTGCCGGCCTTTATAGTTAATCTTGTTTTTCAGCAATGAACTTTCCTTTCAAATCTGTTTATAAATATATGTTCACTCACTTAAAAGTCCATTCTCTCAGTAAAATGCTTCACTCCAATGTGCAGAGCATTCTATGGTTACTTGAAACTATGCAAGGGGTTCATCCAAATGTGTATTTTAATATGTGATGGAGCTTAGAAGTAATGGGCCATATTTAGGAAGCTCCCAGCCTCTTTACCGAAAGACACAGACAAGGTCATCTTCCTGCCTCAGCTACTCAGCACATTGACATTACAGTTTGCTTGCTTGTTTATGTGTTTGTTTGCTTGTTTGTTTGTCTGTGACTGGGGCTCACTAAATTACCCAGTGTATCCTAGAACTTGAGATTTTCCTGCATCAGCCTCCTAAGTATGTGGGTTCACAGGCATATGCCGCCATGCCCAGCTGTGTTCTTATTTTGAGTATATTATCTTAGCTGCTCCTCACAACAATTTCATGCTTATTTTGCAGTATAGAAAGCAGGACTTCCGAGAGCTAGGTCTCACTGGGGCCTGCTGGGTGGTGAGATCAGGCCTTCAGTGCAGGCATCACTGCTCTCACACACGGTGGTATACTGCCTCACAGAAGAAGCTGGGCCATGCTCTGGGCCTGGGTGATCTGAAACACAACTCTGAGAATGACTTTGCTTTGCTACTGGGCATGAGTCTTCTCTAACGTAGCTCTTAAGTGAGTGTTAATTGTCTCGAAGACACTGAGATTTCCTTTCTTAAAATACCCCAAAGGGCAGGGATTATTGTGTGCATCAGGCAAGAAGGCAGCATTCTGGTGGGTCACTGTGTCAGACATGTGGCCAAAGCCCCCCGAGGTGACACCCGGGGTACAGAGCATCTTCCAAGCTGTGCATCATGTGCTGTCCTCTGCTTCCTCCATCAGGGCTGAGGTTCTAAGCCTGCTGGCCCCCGCCACCCCACCAAGCAGAAGTTGGTTTGAGAAACCTCCAGTCTGTAGCCATGGATTAGTTCCATTTGCAGTCACCTTCTGGGCACGCAGTCTCTCCGAGGTCTCTGGAGCCAAGGTGTTTAGAGCTAATAATAGCGCTGTCTTGTGGCCACAGAGGGTACACAAATCTGCTTAGCTCTGACTGGGTCCACCTCTAATAGCACCAGAACTAAACCTCCCTTCATGTCTGCACTTACAGAGATGTGCGCACTTTGTGTTACCATTAAACCATCTAAGAGGAAGACAACAGCATTTTACAGATGTTGTGAGAAAGGAAGACTACATATGGTCACTTATAGCACCCACTGCCTAAGGGCAAATGTTTGCCTCCTAACTATAATTAGAATCACACCTTAGCATACCTGCAGTACAATTATCTAACATATAGTCCTTTTTTTTTTTTTTTGAGACAAAGTCTCTCCATGCAGTTTGAACTGGCCTTGAACTCAGTATGTAAGTAGGTTGATCTCAAACTCACTACCATCATGCACCACCTGTGACATTAACATTTTTTTTTTTTTGTCTTTTTGAGACAGGGTCTCGCTATGCAGTTGAGGCTGGTCCTGCGCTCACTTTTGTAGCCCAGGCTGGTCTCGAACTCACACCGATCCTCCTGCCTCAGCCTCCCAAGTGCTGGGATTACAGGTGTGAACATTAACATTTTTGAAGAAGATAAGCATGAGAGCTTAACAGAATTTTTCATTAACTTTCTGTTTTCTAGTAACACGATTCCAAGCAAATATTTTTGGCTGCTGTATTGTGCAGGTGAGGTAGTGCCCTGCTTGGCTTACCATATCAAAGGGCACAGAATGTCAATTCATCCCATTATAGATAATGCTAAATGTCTTTATTTGGTTAAAGGTGTTGTCTACCAGATTTGCCCTCTGTAGAGATACTTTCCCACTTTGTACCAACTACTCTATTTTGAGACTGCACGCAAAGCCAGCTTTTAAATTCAATTGGGCATAAGTGTGTAGTTGGGGCCTCCCAAAGCGTGAAATAAAGGCCGCTCTCTCAGGAAGAGGAGGCGTGGGTCTCAGGCTCCTAGATGCCTGCCCTTGGCCTTACTAGAGCAGAACCTGCTGGTTGGAGAAAAGAGAACAGAGGCAGAGGGTAGCCATGCTTGGCCTCCAAGTTCTGCATCTGCAGAGTTAACCAAACATAAACCAAAAAACCTGGACCTGTACTGAACAGTTGTACACTTTTTTTCTTGTCAATATTCTCTAAATGATAGCACCCCAACTATCTTCATAGCATGTACATTATATTTGGTATTATAAGCCCTTTAGAGATGACTGAAAGCATAATGGAGGATGTATGTAGGTTACATGCAAATACTATGCCACTTTGTAAGAGGGACTTGAGTGTCTGGCAATCGTTTGAGTGTCCAGAGCCAGTCCCTTGAGGATGGAATACGGCCTTGAGCTCCTATGTAGCACAATCGCCCTGTGGTCGGAACTCTGAATCCCAGTTATCTATAAAGTTGGGACCTCCCAAAGCAGAGTATTCAGATAGGATGGAGAAGTTTGCAGCTTCTTTTACCTTATTTCTATCTCAGAATCCCATCCATAGGAGAAAAATAACAACCACCACTCCAGTTCCTCCCTTTCTGAGCAACTCCCTAAATGATGTCACCACAAGCAATTTCATCTTAGCTACCACATATGCTTGTTCCCTGCTCCTTAGCAGGACTGGAAAAGAGGAACAAGTCTAAGAATGAGTGGATATCATCATCTCTGGGGATTCACAACCAAGTTAAGAAAGAAATCACTCTGCTCCTCACTCACTTGTGACTTTTTCCTTTTTGATTTTGAAGATAACAACCTGTCCCAGAATGCAGCCCTACCACTGAGCCCTCTGCCACCAATTAAGGGGAGAAACACTCTGGAAAGCCAGGGAAGCCTGGGCCACTCTGAGATGTCAGGCTGTGACAAGGTCCCCCCGACTCCCCTGTACATCAGGACACTGCCAACAGGACAAGGTAACATTTTCCTGGGGGGCATGGGGTTCCCTTCCCCATTGCTTATGTCAGGCTCACATCAGAGCCCCATGGCAGACAGCATGTTAAACTGCTTGGTGAAAAGGAGAAACTGGCAACTTCCAATGACTGCATCCGTGAGATTAATGTTCTACAGATCTTGAGGCTTTGCTGTACCTACAGACACTTCCAGGCAGGTTGGTGCTTCCCTCTCCCTCGCGGTAGCATGTAGTGACACATAGCTGGGGCTGACACCCCAGGGCTCAGAACCCACCCTTCATCGTTCGGGGCAGGGGAGCCTGAGTGCCCTGCCAGCAAGTAAAGTCCTCAGCAACAAGTCATCTCCAGCCCAAGGCCAACCCAGAGGCATGATCAGAGTGGGGAGAACCCTGGATGTCTCCTGGCAGTGAGGCAGGGTGGGGCTACACCTCCCACAATCCAGCCTCCCATGAAGTTCTCAGGTGAAGGAGCCAAGGAGCGACAAGGATGCTTATCTGAGGTACGGTGCAGGCAGGGAGCAGCAGCTGTGCAGGGCTCACAGGGACTCGGCTCTGAAGGGAACTCCCAAAGCAGCCACTGCTGAGAGTCAGAACTGCCCCAGAGCTCCCAAGGCCTGGGCCATGGCTGACAAGGAGAAAGACAGACTGCTGCTCAGGAGGGGCAGCCCAGGCAGCTGCTATCCTGCGGGAGCCCTGGTAGAGGAGCTGGCATTCCTACAGGGGGAGGCTGTGGGCAGACGAGAGGAAAGAGGTGTCTTTGTTCACAGCAGAGTCACACTCAGGCTGTGAGAAGCCCATGTGTAGCAAGGATATGGGAGCTAAGAGCCCATGCACACACACAGGAAGCACACCTTCCACTCTGAACACACCGGGGACAGGCTCATCTCTGTTTAATCAGCCTTGCCATGGCTGACAAGGTGGCAGCCTGGTCTCCAGTGTGCGCATGAAGTGTGTGCATATGTGTATGACGACACATGTATCTCTGAGTGAGTAGTTATAATGTGTCTATTTATAGGTCCACGTGAGCACATATATAAGTGTGCAACTGTGCAAACCTAATAGTGCATCCAGACCTATAAACATGTGTGTATTGCTGTTTGTGTATGACACCTAAGTGCTTATGGATGCATACTGAGGCCTACATGTCTGTAGTTATGCAGATATGTATGTATATATGAGATAGTACATATATATATATATACATATGTACACATACAAATGCTTGTATCTCTGTGTGAAGATGTGTATATTTGTGTTTGTAAGTGTATATCATGCCTTTTGGGGGTGCCTGTAGCTGGTGGCCTATCCTACTTCTGGCCTACAGGTTTTGGAAATAGAGGAGGTAATATATGAAAGATTTTTTTGTCTTTGCATCTGGTTCCTGTCACAGAGCTAAAAGCCATGGAATTTCCAGAGCAACCAGGAGTATCTTTTCTTCTTCGTAGGGAGCTCCTTAGATAACAACTAATTTATGCTAAGAGATGACTTAGGGTAAGGCTCCAGTGTGTACATGAGGTGTGTGCGTGTGTGTGTGTGTGTGTGTGTGTGAGAGAGAGAGAGACAGACAGACAGACAGAGAGACAGAGACAGAGAGAGAGAGAGAGAGAGAGAGAGAGAGAGAGACAGAAAGAGAGAGCAGAGCCAGGCTCAAGTCCAGACAGGTCCCCGAAAGGACTGAGGGCTAGGGAGGTAAAGGATGGGACACTCCCACCCCATCTCCAGAAAGAGGGGAGAGAACATGAGATCAAGCTCTGCAGAGGTGCCGGGAGGAGTGCCAGAGAGGGCCTGAAAGCACTACACACCCCTTCCTAAACATCGGCTGTCCACCTCTGTCTTTCTATCTCAGCGAACCAGCAAATGTGTTTCTCTGAGTCCTGTGAGCCACCCTAGCAGACTATCCAACTCAAAAAGGGTCAGGGGGAGCACAGGCCGCACACTGGGACTTGTGACCAGCCTCAGAAATAGAAGAAGTCTTGTGGGACCAAACCCAGCCATGGGATGCTGACACCAACTCTGGGTGGAGAATTCAGAACTCCGTTGCAGCACAACAGGCTGCACTGCTGTGTGCCATATTTGTTCCGTGGGGGAAGCTCCACACATCTGGTCACAGAAGTGTTTTATGCTGAGTGCAAGGAGAGTGGGAAAAGTGTGGGGAGGATTTTTTTTTTTTAGCTTTTATTGTCATTTATAGAAATGCCTTCATCTTTATAAGCGACTGAGGGAAATAGT
The DNA here is from genome assembly GCA_004027025.1 of Myocastor coypus. Lineage (NCBI taxonomy): Eukaryota > Metazoa > Chordata > Mammalia > Rodentia > Myocastoridae > Myocastor > Myocastor coypus. The sequence continues at coordinate 39,075 of PVJA010011447.1, forward strand.
TTCTTTCCCTTCATTCCTGAACCCCAGTGTCACCAAGCTGCTCCCACATTTGGTCCCACATTGCTGTGTCTGCCAAACACCACACAGAGGCACCTGGTGGTCAGGGAAAGGAGAGCAGGCATCACAAGCCCTGGGCCAGAGGGCTGGGCCACAGGCACCCACAGAACAGGCTCCCTTTCTATGCTGCCCCCAGCACCCTTGTCCAGGCCCTAGAATGCCAGAGGGGCTGCCCTTTCTGGATGCTGCCAAAAGCATGGCCCATCCCACCATGACCCCGAGGAGTGGGGCTTTCTTTGCACCCTCCAGACGCCTGAGCACACCAGCATCCACATGCCAGTGCCCCAGGGAATAAGGGGGACACAGCGCAGGCCCACCTCCCTCCCGTGCACCTGTGCTAACACCACCCAGCTTGTACTTTTTTCCATGAAGATTCCCGAAATCCCACACTGGAACACTTCCTGCTGGGTCCTGACGGAGACAGTGCCCACGTCTCCCACTAGGGCCCTCAGGAGTCAAGGCTCTGCCCTGTGGTGAAGGTCAGATAATGTGTTCCAAGTCGGCCTTTCTTTTGAAGGGAAGATTTTACCGGCCGCTCCCCAAATGCCCCAACATTAGAGCCAGCCAGTGTCTCCCTCTTGCCCACATGGGTGCTTTTGTAGCTCAGACACAATAACCCTATGTTTGCATAACAAGTCCACTCTTGCTGGGGTATCTGGAAAGAGCAGCTCAGGCCTTGTGAGAGGCCTAGTGTGCCACACTGATGCCTGGATGGGCATGATAAAGCCCTTTTGGTATTTGCCCAAACTAAACACTGCTTGTGTTCCTCTTTCCAACCGCCTCCAAGGTGGAGGTGGCCAATTGTTAATCCAATCAGGTATCCTCATTATGGGTATCGGTGTGTCGCTGTGAATCATCTGGCAGCTACCAAGGCAGTTTCCACAACCTTCCTGGCACATTAACTTTTTGGAAAAGAGATGCTGGCTCTGAGCAGAACCGTTTTACAAAGGAAAGAAGAAATGAAGTCAGGCTGTGATGAGGGTCAGCCATCCAGAAAGCACTGCAAAGGACAGGCGTGAGCCGCCCAGCCAGCAGGCCCTCCACACAGGAGATTAAAAGCTGCCTTCATTTGGCAGGTTATATTGCAACTGGCCTCTTGAAAAGAGGATGACTCCAGAGCTAGGCGAGCTGGAGGAGCCCCAGCCTGCCCTTTGTGTGGAACAGGACCCCGGGTCCCTCTCACGTCCTCCGGCGTCCATGATTCCTCATCAGAAGTGAAAAGTGTGCTGCCTCCACTGAGAAATCCCTGGGCACTTCACAGCTCCTGTCTGTTCCTATTGAAGCAGCCACCTCGCACATGGGCTTCAAAAAAAAAAAAAACCAGAGTGTGTTTGGTTCCAAATTCAATGTCAAAGAGTCCGGCACTTCCTGGGTTCCACCAGGAGTTTAGTATAAATATATCTCCTTCCTGGATTGCAGGAGAGAGACAGGGAGAGGCTGCCGGTGTGACACAGCTGGGAAAACAGCTAGAAGGCAACTGTGATTCTGTTCACCTGCTGCACATTTGTCTACTTTGTTCCAGAAGAAATAGTTGGGATTATTTTTTTTTTTTTTTTTTTTTTTTTTTTGTAAAGCAAAAGCCAGAAGCACTGGCAGAAATATTCAGGCTTTAAGTTCATTGTCCCTGTTGTCAGTCTAGTGCGCTTCAGTATTCCCTGCACCTAACACAGTCCCTGATGCATGCACAGCAGCATCACAGGAAACACTCATGGAAAAAAATTATTGAACATCTTTCAATAACTTCAGAAGGACAGGGAGAAATGAAACTTAAGCTGAATAAATGAAGACCTGTCTGTCACCTTGTTCTTGCCTCAAGGACAATATGCTGAGTCCTCCTTCCTCTTAAAGAGCCATTCACGGCCAGGCGTGGTGGCACATGCCTGCGATCCCAGCACTTGGGAGGCTGAGACGGGATCACTTCAAGTTTGAGGCCAGCCTGGGCTGCACAGTGAGACCCTTTCTCAAAATCAAGGCATTCACTAAGGGCCGGCCAGATAGCTTAGCGGATTAATGTGCCTGTTTAGGTAGGCACAGGGGCCGGGAGTTCAGACACCAAGGCACTCACTGTGTGAATAAAATGAATGAATGGGTCAATCAGTGAGCCACACCCATATTTGCAGCCTTCCATCCAGAGATGGTAACTTGACCTTGATGTTTGTTTGTGACAGGACCTCCATCTGAGCCCAGGCTGGCCTTGAACTCACTTATGTAGACCAGGCTGGCTTCAAACTTACAATCTTCCTGACTCAGCTTCACAAGTGCTGGGATTACAGCTGTGTGCACTTGACCTTTGGTCTTAATGGAGAGTATAGGATGCCTTGCAAAGTACAGGAAGATCTCAAACCCACTCCCTCCCTAGAGGAAGCAAGTTTGAATAGGTCAAACTTTGTAAAGTATTCATGGGAAAGGATTTTTCTCAGCTTTTGGAGTAGTACCCTGAAAAAATTTTGTCCTCATGCAAGAGGTTTACTGCCGCTATACCTGACTTCATAGCTCAGATTGTTCGAGTCCACCTTAGTCATCATCTTCATCCTCTCATCCCAGGCTCCTTTCTCTACCTTTTGCTCATCTCTGGTGGTCCAGTGTTCAGTCTCTACTCTTTTCCCTCCAAGCTGCTCACATAACCCTCCAATATTTAGGATAGCTTTAAGTTCATTTTCCTTACTAAATGTGCCTCTCCTCTGAATGCCTACATTGTAGTCTCAGCCCATTCCTCCCTCTCAATCCCTCCTTTGTGATTATTGTATTTATCTGTATCTGTTTTCTATTTAGCTCCCAAATATGTGAGTCCTAGAGACCCTCTTCTCTTTATCATAGGTCCAAGACACACTTGTTGATTGACTGAATACCCCAGGTGCCACAAAGGAAAGTTCTTCAGGAATCATAGTTTTGTTTTATTAGTAAAAAAAAAAAAAAAAAAAAAAAAAAAGCTTAAGCAAAGAAGGAATTTGATCTGTCTGCTATTTCTGAGACTTTCGGAATCTGTCAACAACTATTTGGAAATAAATTGTTAGGCAATTAGATCATGATAACTTGCTTCAGCCCGCATAGGGAGAACACAACCTTCAGAAGAAAAGGGGCGGGGGATGTGACGACTAAAGCTGGAATTTGACCCTCTTGGTCATATTGGGATATTGCAACACTTAGAAAATTCAAAGGCTCGAGTGAAGTGAACTTGGAAGCATACAAGTCAAAACGTTGGATAGGCTCTCTGAATTGCTTGTTCTTGATTCAAGTCCTTCATCCATTCTTCTAATCACAATGCCAGCAAAAAAATGCTTTTCTCTGAGAAGTTCCTTTATTCAAGAGTCTTTTTTTTTTTTTTAATATTTTGGTATCTACTGTTTGTTTATTTATTTGTTTTTATGGCCAGCTCAGAGGGCAGGGCTGGCGCAGCATGTGGTGCCGGGGATCAAACCGCGGGCCCTGCAGCTGCCCAAGCTTTCCTAAGCAGGCGCTTTAGACCACCGAACCATCCTGCCAGGGCCCCTATTCAAGAGTCTTTTATTACAAGAAGATCAGAGATGTCTGTGCCAAGAATTCAAGCTGGAACTTTAGGTCCCATGTAAATCTAAATTCTCAGTCTCTTTTAGGGTTCTAATTAGCATTTGCTCTTACCTTCAGTGGATTTTTACTCTCAAAATGTTTTTGGTTTTTGTTATCCATTTAGTAAGCATCCTTCACCCTTGCAACTCTTTCTTGGTGTGGTGGTGTTCACATGTGTCCACAAATTTTAGACACTTCTCCCATCCAAAGAGAGAGTCTAACTCCCCAACTCTTTGAGGATATGAACATATAGTTCATATCTAGGACAGAAGTGATTGTGTGTGGCTGCTGAGACTTCCTCTGTCTTAGCTCTTTGCTACTGTAACAGAATACCGAGACTGTATAACTCATCACAGAGAGAGGTTTACTTTGGTTCATGGTTCTGGAAGCTGAGAATTTGAAGAACATAGTACCAGCATTTTCTCGAGTCTGTCATGAGGCCACTCAAGCAGTGCACAGGGCAAGAAACAAGGCCTTCTGCTAAAAGCAGAATGAACTTTTCAGTCTTGTTGATAAGCTGACTTGAAGAAGATACTCAGAAGATAGCCATGCTCAGATGACCATATACCTGGCTAGTACAATAAATGTGACCTCATGAGAGCCAGAATCCCACATCTCAGCCATTCCCAGATTTCCACCAAAAACGTGTGATGTAAAACAAAGATTTGTGGTCTTTAGTCACTACAGTTTTGGGCAATTTGTTTTGCAATAATAGATAGCTGACCTACCTGGTATCATTTGTTAATGACCTATGATTTGATAAATAGAAACATGAATGGTCTAAGAGTATCCCAGCTGGTCTCTGAGCACTGACTATGTGGAGTCAACACATGCTAAGTGGTTGTTATGGTTTATGTCTAGTTGTCTCCCCAAAGCCTCATATACAATCATGAGGCGGGGACTTCTAGAGTTTGAGACTTGACTCATGATCCACTGGGATTGTGTGTTTTAGTGCTGATGGGATTATGTGTCTGAGTACTTCTGGGGATTATGGGTGTGGCCTAAGGCAGATAGGCTGAGGCAGAGAGCCTGAATGTAATACAAAGAGACAGACAGACAGACAGACTTGGGTTGCTGCTCTTTTGCCTTGGTGGGTTGTTCTGTTGCCTCTGTCGCCATTGTTGCCATTCCACCGCCATGAACTGCTGCTTTCTGCCATGTACCTCTCTGCCTTGGAGCCAGCCAAGTATGGACTGAAACCTCCAGTAACTGTGAGCTAAATAAATCTTTCCTTCCTTTATTTTGAGTGTCGGGTATTGGTCCTAGCAAAGAGTAAAAAGTAACTAAGATAGTTGTTGACTTTTCCTCTGTTCTCCTGTTTGTTATTCGTGATTATGTAGATTGTGAAGCCCCATGGGTAAAAGAATCCTTTCCTATTTGACAAAGCATGTTCTCCCTTAAGAGCCTGTCTCTTAGCAGCTGTTGGCTTAAAGAGATGCCAAAGAATTTATAGGAGGACACTTCCTTTAGATGAAGCCATGTAAAGAAGCTCCTGTGGCTTTTGTGACTATGGGTAAATAATCTCACTCCTTTGGACTCTGGCTTCTTTATATGAAAAAAAGGGACATTGGTCTTAGGTCTCCCAGTGCAGGTCCCATGGAATGCCAATTCCACAGAAGGGTGACAGGTAGTTTGTAAAAAAGAGAAGGGCTCTGTTATCCCATGCATCTGGGAACCAGTGAACTAAAGTAGATTCATAACATAGACCTTTGTAGAGCCTAATGGACCATGGTTCTCTGAGATGTAGCTGTGCACTGTTTCCCAAACTTATTTGACAACTGAATACTTTTTTTTTTTAAGCAAAGTGCCATGTGAATCTAAATAGATTTTGGAACGTACTTTGGAAAATGCCTAACTGATGATTTCTAAGGTTACTTCCAGCTCTAATAGTGTATTTCTAAATATGCTCCTTCCCAAGGAAGCCGTCTTAGTGGGGGTAGCTCTGATGTCTAAATCCTGAAGTAGGATCTCAGCCATCCACTAATTTATGACTGTTCTTATTTCCATTCTCCAGACATCAGTGCTGAATAATAGGGTCCACGATGCATACCTCTGTGGGAGATGTAGAGGAAGGTAGAAGGAGCCCACGTGGTACTGATTTGCCGTGTTCTTTTGCCCAATCAGTGTTTGCTAATAATCCATAAGAAAATGATGTTGGCAGATGTTACTAGTTCTACTGATCTCAGGTCAAGTGCATGAATAGAGAAAATGTGACTGGAGATGGTTGGGGATCCAGTGTTTCCTTCTAGTGGGCTACCCCGTACTCCAGATGCCAGAAGGCTAGAAACTACATTTCCCACACAGCATTTCAGACAAGGAGCTGCGTGAAAATAGCCTTCTGTAAAAACATAAAAATAAACTAAGAAATAAATAAAAAAGAAAAAAGGTCTTCTGCCAATTAAATGTGCTTGCATGGGATTTGGAGCCCCAAGTGTGAGGCTACATATGCTAGGGCTGAGCCTGTGAGACCTGAGCATGTGGAAAAGCCATTGCCATGGTAATATTATTTTTTTCCTAAAAGGCCCAGATGGTTCTGTTCCACATTGAATTGCCCCTATAAGTTCTCCCTGACGAAGTCATGGGTGATTCCCATCAATCTGAACATGGTCTCAGTTAAGTCTGTCACACATATGACAGTGTCAAGTGCTTGTGGAAAAGTAGCCACGACAGCTGTGTTTGTCCCAGACTTCAGAAAGAAGCAAGGTTCTTTCCCTCACAGCCCACACTGAATAGTGCTCAGGTAACCACCGGTGGAGAGCTCCTAACAGACACCAAGGACTCTCCTTTCTTCAATGAAAACCTCTTGTCATTCCCATAAAGCTAAAGACCTTCCACCTTTACTTGGCTAAAAGGTGGCATCATCACTACTTTATGAAGAAAAAAAAATAATAGTTGGCTCTTGGTCTACCAGAAATTTTATTGTTGAAGAGCAAGTTCAATCAAATGTTGAATCATAGTTAATTTCCCTTTATTGCTGGCATATTATGATACATTTTTACAGAGCTGATGATACTAGGAATTCTACCTTCCCTGCCTTCATTCTTATTTGGAGAACCTGAAAGTCAGGAGGGAGTGTGGGCATCACCAGTGATGGGTGTCATACCAGCAAAGGAAGCATTTCCTCAGCTTCAGTAGGACACCAACAGATAAAAGTAAACTGCCTGAGGAAGTGAGGATGGCCTGACTATGTACCTCCTGATGTCTCCACTGCTCAGCTAACTCTTCCTTTCCTAAGATGTATCCTAATGGGGTCAGGAGAGTGTTCGCACAGGGCCACCAGAGACAGGAGACCACAGTTTGGAAACTCATGTTATGGATAAGAGCACTGAGACACAGAAAATATGATTTGCTCAAAGTCATACAATTTTTATATGGGAAATCCAAAGTTTGCATCTAATATTCCTGTACTGTCAGGTCTAAGATCATCCCATCACTTCACACTGCCTCTAGCTCCTCTTGTCTATGTTTCCTGACTCTGAGCATCAGCTGAAATCTCCCTTTCATAGTGATACCTGGCCTGACTGCTACACACATTGATTGCTACCCTCTTAGGTTCCCATTATGACTGCCTGAGCCTCTTACGAGGCATTCTTTGTTTTTAAAAATTTTATTTGAACTTTTGAAAATTTTTACTCTAAATTCAGATTTAAATTCCTATAAGTAAACTCCTGTCATCTATTGGATATGTTAGAAAATATTGTTGGCATTCACAGAGCATTGTCTATAAATATTGATTGAAGCTATAGATAACTGAGACTTTAATGTTCTGCAATATCCATTCTTCAATTATTCTTTTTATGTGTATAATTTCTATCCTTGAATGTTAGCTGACTACATAACTGGGTTGTATTTGTCAGCATCCCTTGCAGCTAGGCATGGCTACATGACTAAGTTTTAACTGGAGATGTGATTGGGGGCTGGGGAGATAGCTCTGTGGCACTAGTGCCTGCCTAGCAAGTGCAAGGTCATGAGTTTGAACCCTGGTCCCACCAAAAAAATAAAAAGAAAAGAAATAAAAAGTTAAGAATGTTATAGAAGTGATTAATATAAAATAAAATGAAAACAAAAGTTTCTTGTAAAAAAAGAAGAAGTAATGCATGCACTGTAATCTTAGTACTCAGGAGACTGAGGCAGGAGATTTGATGTGAGTTTGAAGCCAGCCTGGGCTACAAGATGAGTTCAAAACCAGCTTGAACTGCATAGTAAAGTCTCAAAAAGACCCCCCAAAAAGTAATGTGTACAACTTCCATGTCAATTCTTAAAAGGAACTCTGCTCTCCCCTTACCCTCTTTATTTTGGATTTGGTTGTGATAGTGAAAGAACTTCAACATGTAGAAAAAGCTATACTCTATGTGACAATAGAGCAATAAAATATAAGGAACCAGGATGTCTGCATAGCTGCACGGAGCAGAGCTACCTGATCTGCCCAACTACCCCTAGGATCTTATGTGAAAGAAAAATAAATGTTTATCTTTTGGTGTCACTTTGTTACAGTAGCTTTTCTTATGCCTCAACATTATTCAACTATGAGGTTGATCAAAAACTATGGAGAATGTTAATTTTTTAAAATTCACTACTATAAAACACTGTTATTGATCCTCCTCAAGATACTGTCCTCAATCAATTGAAAATGTTTTACTTTAATGATCATTTTGACTTTGGGGAAGAGCCACAGTTGCATGGTCCTAGATTCAGTGAGTAAGGTAGAAGAGGACACATTGTCATGTTTTTATTTAACATAATTTTAAGCAACACAATCATGCAACTCCAATGAAATGTATTGTTCACAATCCACAATTTATAGCACAATTTAAAACCCAATTTCTTGCCTGTAATCCCAGAACTCTAGAGGCTGAGGCAGGAGAATTTCAGAAAAGCCAATACAAGCCTGGGCTATATACTGAACTCAAGGCCAGCCTGAAATACATAGGGAGACTCTGTCTCAAAAAATAAAAATACACAATAAAACTCATTTCATCTCAACTGTAGCTGACAGCCAACTGATTCTGCTAAAGAAGTTGAAACTTGTCACATAGTGTTACTAAGATTCAAGGAGCCACATCACACACTGAAGATTCCTGCCTCTCTGTTGGGTGATACGTGACAGCAACATTTATTATGTTTTAAAATAAGACTGGATGTAGTCACTGGCAATCTACACCAGGTTGACCTGTGAAAATCCAGCTAGCTGATACTTGCACTGGATCTAATATAAGTTAAGTTTCAAAATGAAGCACCATTAGCTCTACAAGAGAGAAGGCACTACACATATATTTCACTCCTTCACTACAATGCACAGAACACCTGCCATATTCAAGGGACACTGGAGGATGGATGGTACTATTTTGTCAATCTTGAACATGAACATGTCGTCCCATTCCTTCACTCCATCATCCTATGTAGTATTGTCATTCTCGTCTCATAGGCAAGGGAATTATAACACAGGAGGGTGAATTAGTTAGAAGGAGCAGTGAACAGTGGGGGTTCACTTGTGGAAGGGGTCCCAGGGGAAACAGACCAGGGAAAGCATTATGCGTCAGGGTATAGCTGAAAAGCTGCCTATAGGCAGAAGGAATGTCATGTGAGCCAACATGCGCACCAGGATGAAGAACAGCAGGGAGAAAAGGCAGTGAGCTCCAGCTACAAGAAAGTCTTTGGAACAAGACAGCTACCAAGAGCCCAGACACAAGGCACTGGGCAGACATGGCAGATCTCAAAAAGGGGAGATCACAGGCCATGGCCTAGATGGGGGGACATCAACCAGCACTGTAAAATCAGAGCCCCCAGTGAACAGCCTGTATGTGGAGTCTATAAAATTGGCTGCAATTATCTTTATACTGTTTTTACTTTCAGTTAAGAGGTGACTGGGGGTGGGAGGAGGGATGTGTGTGTCTCCCATGTATTATAATTAAGATAAAACAACAATTAGAGTCCTGGAGCCTGTGTGCTCCACAGCAGCACCCACAGGGCCAGGTGGGGCCTCTGTCATTTCCAGTCACTCTCCCATGAGTGCAAGAATAAGTACCCCAGCTCCATGTGCCTCTCCTCACTTGCCAGTCGGGCAGTGTGGCTGGATTCAGATTTAGTGTGCTGAGGGGAAGTGGCTCTGCACCCTAGCAAACAACTGTGGCAAAGAGAGGCATTCTAGGGAAAAGCCCAGAGCAGATTCCACGGAAGAGAGGAGGCAGAGGGCAGCTGAGTAGTGACAGAAAGCCTGCCTGAACCCTCCTCTACCCTCTCACACCGACACTCATGGAAGTGTCTCTTTCAGGGCTATTCTAGCCTCCTTTTCCTCTCAGCCACCGACCACTCAATTCTTGGAGGGAAAATTAACATTCATTATGCAATTTATCTCTCTCCTTTTAATCCAGAGTGTCTGTCTCCAAGGTCCCTACTCAATAATTAAAGTTTGTTCTCATTTTCCATTCTCCAGAGCATCTATTCTTGAACTGTGGGGTCAACAATTAACACTAATTATAGCTTTTTTTTGCCTCCACTGTTGGCTCTCAGAATCCCAGGTTGCCTGTGTAGCCCCTGGTAGGTGTGTGTGTGTGTGTGTGTGTGTGTGTGTGTGTGTGTGTGTGTATAGCTAAGTAGGCTTTTCTCAGCCCCATGCACCTCAGCAAATCAATAAAGTTCAAAGTCTTCTATGGCAAATTTTCTGGTGTATTTATGATCAGTAATGAGACAATGAGGCAAAAATACATAAAGAAATGAAAGTATTTGGCTGGGTAATTAGCCTAGAAGATCTAAATATTTTCAGTTTGGATTTCTAGGATTCCTGTGACTTTCTGTCTCTGTCTCTCTCTGTGCCTCTGTATCTCTGTGACTTTGTCTCCGTCTGTCTGTCTGTCTGTCTCTCTGTCTCTGTCTCTCTATCTTTCTCTCTTGCTCGCTCACTCATGTATGAGCATGTGCATGCACACACGTGTGCATGTGTGTGCACACACACATACACACACATCAAATTTCCCTTTAGAAACTATTCTCCATTCAGGACCAACTCCTTTGCCTTCCTTACTATTACCTCTCCCTGAACTGTCTTTCTCACACCTGTCATCCTTCTTCTCATTAAAACGGCATTGTTTTAACTTGTTTTCATTTTGATTGACAAAGACAGCGAGGAGAATATTTGTCACTCTAGGTAACTAGTAGATCACAAGTTGCATCAGATGTGTGCACAAGCCTGTCTGTCATTCTGGGGGGAATCACATGGCCTGAGGTCTCTCCTCTCTGCCTGGTCCAACCCACCCTACTTGTGGAAAGACCCAGGCTCTTTGCTTGTCTGTCAGCCTGGTGGCTGTGACATGCAGTCCCCACACGGCACAGCTGCTCTTCACATGTGGGAATCTCTTCCCAACACATGTCAGACACCAACCGCACCACGCTCTTGCTCTGTCAATAGTTCACTGGGCAATTTTCAGGATCATGGGTCCTGCAGTGTTTCACCTGAAGCATCTTAGATAAAAACCGCATATTCCTTAATTTTCAAAAAAAATTTTTTTCTCTCCATAATGATTCTCAAAACCATCCAATTCAGTGTGAATCTCTTTGAATTTTCATTTTTATTACTACATGTTTGCAGTACAGAATGAAAACCCTCACTGTTCTGAGTTGGCACGTGTACATAGTACATTGTTTGATGTGTCCTTCCTCTCCTCTCACTCCCACCTCTAATCTTCAACAATGAAGAACCCACTTGGTATGTTTTTCCAGTTTAGGGTTAAGGAAATTGATTTTTAAAAAATTTTTCATACTGAGATAAAATCTTCTATTGCTTTTCAGTCTGTGAATCTGTCCAATCAAATATCATCCATGAAGAGGAAGCGTCTGGCATCCAGCATCTCCTGAAAGGTAAGTTTTTCTCTAAAGTCACCTTGACTTCTCTTCTGTGTCGTTGGACTCACAGACATATTTCATGGCTTGACCTCCAGGAACACACACTGTGCCCTGAAGGAAGCAGGGAGTGGGGTGTATGTCAGGGAAAGCCTGAGAAATGTGGAGTACTCATGAGGTACTCCTGGCAGCCCCATGTGCTCTGGTCTGAGTATAAATATGAGGGAAGAAACAAAGTCAGCTTGAACCAAATACTCATACTTACCCAGACAAGGAAGGATAACTTGCAGCGTTGACGTGTGGGTCCCAGACTCTGCACAGTTCCCTAGAGAAGGAAGTAGCACTTCCCCCTAGAGTTGTACATAGCCTCAGCCTACACAACCATAAACTGAAAGGCTATGTGGAATAGGCCTTCTGACTCTTATTTCAAGTGAAAGACTGAGGTCAGTTCTACTTCTCCCAAGATTCCACTTAGGTTACATTTCCCCTATAGAGGAACTTTTTAAAAAAATGTTTCAAAACTAGTTTGTTTATTTGGTGCAAGGTCTCACTATACAGCTCAGACTCATAGTGATCCTCCTATCTCAACCTTCCCAGTGCTGGCATTATAGGCATGTGGCACCACGTATGGCACCAGAAATCAAACCCCTGCACTTTCCAGGCAGGTACTTAGACCACTGAGCTATCTTCCCAGCCGGAGAGACTTAAAACTTTGTACCTCTTCTATCCTGCACAGACATGGATGCTCCTGCTTCAGACTAAGAGGAAAGCGTGATCAAGGAGAGGCTCTCTCATGTGCCTAAAAACAGTCTCTAATTAACAAGGAAATGTGTGTGGTCCTCCTTTCTGTTGATTTGTGAGAGGCAGCTGTGAATCCTGTATGGGGATCTGCCCTGGTAACAGGAAGCAACAGAGAGAGGGTTGGAGCCAGAGCTGGGCGGAGGGAATTGCTTTTGCCAGAGATTTCAAAAGTAGGAGAAAGGATACAGTCATATCCTTGGCAGTCTTAAAATCTGCAAGCAAAAAATACCTGCAAAGTCTGGCCTTCTGCTCTATCCCCTGCCATCTTCCTTGGGCAGACAACCGGGCCTCAGTGGCAAGTGTTTCAGTGCCAGTTTGCTCATTTTCACACATCAGTTTGAACTTGGGCAGGGCAGGCGTGGTATTTGTTTTGTGTTTCTTTGTTCACTTGTTTTGTGGTGCTGGAAATCAAATGGCAGAGCAGTCCTCTACTGAAGATGGTGGTGGTGATAGTTGTGATGATGATGATGACGATGATAATGGTAATGATAGTGAAGGTGGTGATGGTGATAGTGATGGTGATGGTGGTGGTGATGGTGGTGATGGTGGTGATGGTGATGGTGGTAATGGTGGTGGTGGTTATCATGGTAATGGCCAGAGTAGTAGTGATAACAGTGTACGGTGGTGGTGGCGGTGGTGGTGGTGGTGATAGTGATGACAACTACTATTAAATATGTCTGATATGCCAAACACTGCACTGAATGTTTTACATTGCAACTGATGAAAGTCTACTTCATCTTCATGTTAATGATATAATTACTCCCATTTCCCACACAGGACACTATAGCTCAGAAAGGCTAATTGACTTGCCCAGTGTTACATAAAATGGCAAAGCTAGACCTTGAACTTGCATTTTCCTGCTATGTGTGGTTACTAGTGGAGTCAACATAAATAGACATTTTCATTGGACAATATATGGCTTAATCATGACCTCTCAAGAAGTGGCATCTGTTGAACTTTCATTTCCCCGTCTAGTTTCCCTTTCTCAGAATCAGATACCTTCTTGTGAGCAATACTGAAAATGATTTGTAACTTTCAGCAATATTATGGAAAAAAGAGGAAAATCTGAAAAAGGTAGTGAGAAAGGTAGGCCTGCTTTACAGGGTAGCTCTCCAAACCAAAACTGTTCTAAATATACCCTAAAATGGTACAATCTCATTTCACTCTACTGTTAAAATCTCACCCACAAAATATTTACTTTGGATTAGGAAGCATCCTGTTAAAATACTGCTACCCGTGAGAAACTTACATGTAGTCTAGTATACCCCAATAAAAATTCAACCAGTTAGCTTTCCTCTTGCAACCTAGCCAGTCAGAACTGCTAGTCTCTGAAAGACTAAAAGTTCTGATACAGGTGGGAACACAGGTGAGTAATTTAGGAATAAGTAGAGTTTTACAGTTGAAACATGCCTGACTGGTGGAGGACTGCAGAGGGCTTCAAGGAACAGAAGAATATTAGTATATGTGAAGTGGGTATAAGAAGCAGGAAAGTATAGAAATAGAAATGGTGAGAACCAAGGAAAGCTCTACATTTAGGAAAGAAAAGGAAATTTTATTATCTTCCCTCCTTGTTCCTAGTAGCTACGAGACTATAGACTAGATACATCTCTTTATTTTCAAGCCTGGGATCATTTGTTTATTGAAATAGTAAGGGTTGAATCCAGAGTCTTTGCACTGAGCTTCATTCCCAACCCTGGTTGTTATTGTTGTTCTCATTATGTCACCCAGGCTGCCCTTGAATTTGTGATAATCTTGCCTCAGCCTCCTGAGTGCTGGGATCACAGGTGTGCACCACCATATTCAGTTTAGACTGCAAGCTTTCTAATGGCAGGAACATGCTGCCATCCCAGTAGCTGGTAGAGGACTGCCAACATAAGCTGCCCACATTTCGTAAGTGTTTGCTGCCTGAAAGAGTTCTGGTACTTCTGGGGTTATGAATGCTTTCTTCGTGTCAATTTGAGGGCCTGTTCACAGTCTGTCCTGCAATGTGTCCTAAGGGCTCTCCAACGCAAGCACAGACTGCCTCTTTTCAGGGCCTAGCGTCTTTGTTTCCTGGAATTGCTTGATGGCCTTAACAAGACAATCCTTACAACTCTGGGTGTAACATTACCCATTTGCTTCATAGTGATAAGAAAATACCTAATACTCCCTGGAACAGAGTTCAAAGAGCAATTTAAAACATCTATTCCTAGCCACGCAGGGTAGTGCATGTCTATAATCTCAGCACTCAGGATGTTGAGACAAGAAGATTACTTCAAGTTCAAGGCCAGCCTGAACTACACTGCAAGAGCATGTCTCAAAAAACAAACAAAAATCTATTCCTTGGAACACCTCTAGAGCTGTCATCACTTCTTTCTTTTCTTTTCTTTTCTTTTTTAAATTTTTTAAAAATTTATTTTAAAGAGGAAAAAAAAACAAAAATAAGAACAAAGGCAAACACAAAGCAATGTGAAACAATAAAAATGGTACAGAACTTCAAAACAAGAATAGAGAATTAATAACAATTGTTACATTACATATTGTTATTATCAAATCTGTTACTCAGATTACCAGATATATACATGCAACATTGATCAAATAATTGAACATTAACTCTTCCTTTCAGTAAACTTCGAGTCTTTTTACTTGTCCTTTTTTAAAACTTATTTTAAAGAGTATAAAAATAATAAATAAGATATTAGGAATGATACACATTTTAAAAAACAAAAACAAGATGAAAGGTACTCAACCGTGGTTGTTATATTCTACAGTGCTGTCTTCAGTGTAGTTGCTCAGGTTATAGCTATTAGCATATAAAATTGGTGAAGGTAAAATTTTAAACACTAACTGCTACCTTCAGAAAAATGATAGAAATTAGTAGTACAATCATCTTAGCTATTCTGTGTATATACTTAAATAATTTTTTTTTTTTTTTTTTTTTTTTTGTGGGACCAGGGTTTGAACTCACGACCTTGCACTTGCCCAGCAGGCACTTGTGCCTCGGAGCTATCTCCCCAGCCCCCTTAAATAATTTTTTTTAATTTTTTTTATTTGATTTTTTTATTGTTTAAACTTAACAATGGTTATATTACATATTTTCATCATCAGATCAGTTTAGATTAATACATATAGGTATATAAGATTGATCAAACAATTAAACATTTACCCTTCTAAATCAACATTACTTTTTTTTTTTCTTTTCCCCTTTCTTTTCTTTGAAAGTTGACATATTGCATATTGTCCTCACAATCATTCTATAGAGTGCAGTGTGTGGGCATGACCCATCTCCTATTGATGTTGCTTAGAAAAAAAAAAAGGAAAACAATATATTTCTCCTTGGATTAAGAGGAAGCAGATACATACACAGTCAAATGTTCTGCAATTGTAGTGAGCCACCAGTGAAGCTTGTGATGTTGGAGGCTATTGAATCTAAGCCTCCTAAAGCTCATCTCACCAATCTAGCTCTGCGTTTCATGCATTGTAATTAAGGATTTTTTTTTTTTTTTTT
>PVJA010011448.1:0-54635 GCA_004027025.1 Myocastor coypus
AATCTCCCTAATATATATATATATATATATATATGCAAAAATCATCAATAAGATACTGGCAAGCAGAATACAGCAAATCAAGATTATATACCATGACTAAGTGGGATTCATCCCAGGGACACAGGCATGGCTCAACATAAACAGATCAATAAATGTAATATGTTATATTAACAGAGCCAAGAACAAAAATCATATGATCATCTCAACAGTTGTAGAAAAAGTTTTTGACAAAGTTTAGCACCTATTCATGATAAAACCCTACAGAAAATTAGAGTAGATGGTCTTTATGTCAATCTGATAAAAGCTATTATAGCCAATATCATACTAAATGTATGAAAACTAAAAGCTTTCACTCCAAAACCAGGAATAAGATAACTATGTCTACTGTCTTCACTCTTTCTCAACACAGTCCTTGAAACTTTAGCCACAGCAGTTAGACAAGAGAAAGAAATAAAAGGAAGAAAGATAGAAAAGGGAAAAATTAAGTTATCATTATTTGCAGATGATAGCATACTCTACATAGAAGATGCTAAAAAGCCACTAAATAACTTAGAGATTTAATAATCAAATACAGCAGCATAGCTGATATACAGTCAACACTCAAAAATCAGTAGCCTACCTCTGCACAAATAACAAACTCACTAAGAAAGAAATTAGGGAAACAACACCTTTCACTATAGCATCCAGAAAGTAAAATAATTGGGAATCCTAGTGAAGGATATAAAAGACCTCTACACTGAAAACTAGAATACTCTGGAAAGGGAGATTGAATTGGATATAAGAAAATGGAAAGATATTCCTTGCTTTTGGGTAGGAAGAACCAAATATAGTTTTATAGTATTGTATATATAGAATTTTTATAGTAAAAATGACCATACTTCCAAAACTGCTACACTGATTTAAGTATAAAGTGAAAATTCCAACAAATGATCTTACAGAACTAGAGAAAACATCCCTAAAATTCATTTGAAACAATCAGAGATCTAAGATAGCAGAAGTTATTCTAGGTAACCAAGGCAAGGCCAAGGACATCATAATCCCTGACTTGAAATTATACTATAAAGCTATGGTGATTTTTAAAAAAACAGACTTGAAGATGGAACACACTAGAAGATGGAGAAACAAGTCCAGACATACTCAGCCACTTTATCTTTGACAAAGTTACCAAATATATTCACTAGAAGAAAGCCTCTTAATAATGGTTCTGGAAAAACTGGCTCTGCACATACTGAAGATTAAAATTGGACCTGTATCTTTTACCATGAACTAAATTTAAGTCAAAATCTATGAATCTAAATATTAAGACAGAATCATTAAATCTGCTGGAATATAGAATAGGTAAAAGTCTTGAAGGCATTGATGTAGACAAAGACTTTATAAATAAAACCGCAGTTGCACAGGAACTATCACAAAGAATCAACAACTGTGTTCTCATGTTATTAAAAAGCCTTTGCACAGCAAAGGAGACCACTAACAACTAACAGAGTGAAAAGATAACCCACAATGTGGAAAAAAAATTCTGTTCTTCAGACAAAGGATTACTGAGAAGGTAATAAAGGAGAAGGTATAAAGAACTGGAAAAAAATCAGACTTCCCAAACTTAAGACCCAATCCAAAAATGGACATCTGAAAATGAGTACATACTTCTCAGATAAAGAAATATAAACAGGAGACAGACAGACAGACAGAATGTTGAAAAACATCACTGGTTATTCAAGAGGTGCAAATTAAGACCACACAGATGAACCAGGCAGATAGCTCCACAGCATAAGCATCTACCTGGAAAGCACAAAGTCCTAAATTCAATCCCTGGTACTGAAAAAAAAAAAAAAAAAGCTGATATTCAATCTTACCCCAGAAAAAAATAACATTATTAGGAAATCAACCAATAACAAATGCTGGAGGGGCTGTGGGGAAAAAGAATCCTTTCCCATTGTCAGTGGGAGTGTAGACTAGTGCAGCGATTGTGGAAAACCTTATAGATTCCAAAAAGAAAAACTAAGACTGAAGATCCCATTTGACCAGCTCTTCCTCTTATGTATATCTTTCTAGAATTATTATTATTATGATTATTGTTATTATTATTATTATTATTATTATTATTATTATTATTATTTTGTGATATCAGGGATTGAACTCAGGACTTTATGCTTGCCAGAAAAGTGCTTAACTACTGAGCTATCTCCCTAGACCTAAGAATTAAAAATATTGTAACACAGTGATAGATGTACACATAGCTAAATCCTTGAAATAACCCAAATGCCCATCAACTGAATAATGGATAAAAAAGATGTAGTAGCTTTTTCCCCCTGTGATGCTGCTGGGCCTGCAGGTTTATGCAGAGCCATGGACAGGAATCTCTATTACAAAGGATGAGTTTTGTTAAAGTTGTCAAGAATAAGGTCTACTTTAAGAAATACCAAGTAAAGTTTAGAAGATGACAAGAGGGCAAAACTGATTACTATGCTAGGAAATGCTTGATAGTCTAGGACAAAAATGAGTACAACACACCTAAATACAGGATGATAGCTGGTGTAACTAACAGAGATATCATTTGTAGGATTGCTTAGGCCCATATTGAAGGGGATACGATAGTCTGTACGGCATATGCTCATGAACTACCAAATAAATTGAAAAATGTGTTATTCAAAACAGTAAATGAAACGGACCAACCCTTAACCGAAAAGAAAGAACCAAATCAATGCAATTATAAATTAAGAAGGCGAAATGACAAGGGACATGGTCACAATCAAGGATCTTATATTAATAACTACTTCACAAACCTGTGTGTCCATAAACTGGAGACTCCATAAGAAATAGATTCCTGGAGCCAGTGAGATAGCTCAGTAGTCTAAAGCATCTGCTGAGGCAAGCTTAGGCAGGCACAGGGGGCACAGTCCAATCCCTGGCACCACGTGCCATGCCAGTCCTGCCTTTTTTGGGGGCTGAGCTGCCAAAAAAAATCCCAAATACTTATCATTCACCAAAACTGAACCAAGAAGATATAAAATCCCCGACAGTAATAGGCAATGAAATTGAAGCAGTAATAAAAAACTACCAACCAAGAAAAGCACAGGTCCAGATGGAGTCACTGTTCTCTAAAACTTCAGGGAAGATCTAACACCAAAACTCCTCAAGCTCTTTTTTTTTTTTTTTTTTTTTTGAGACAGAGTTTCTGTATATGGTTCGGACTGGCCTTGAGCTCACTTGGTAGCACACGCTGGCCTTGAACTTGCAGCAATTCTCCTATCTCAACCTCCTGAGTGCTGGGATTCTGGGCATGAACCCCACATCTGACCTCCTCAAGCTCTTTACATTTCTCTTTTTGTAGTTTGTAACATAAATGTAGTGTTTGTGTAGTTTGTAACACAAATGTAGTTTGTGTTATGGCTGGCTCAGTCCACCCTGGGGTGGGGGTGCGCAGCATGTGGTGCCAGGGATCGAGGAGTGGTTGCAGCGCTTGCCTTAAGTCTCCTCTGCAGGCGCTTTAGACCACTGAGCCATCTTGCTGGCCCTGCAACATTCTTTCATGATAAAAACAAAACAAACAAACAAACAAACAAAAACACTGAGGAAACTAGGTTTAGAAAGACCTACCTTGCCGGGCATGGTGGCGCACGCCTGTAATCCCAGCACTCGGGACGCTGAGGCAGGAGGATCGGTGGGAGTTCAAGACCAGCCTGGGCTACAAAAGTGAGCTCAAGGCCAACCTGAGCTGCATAGCGAGACCCTGTCTCAAAAAAGACAAAAAAAGAAGGATCTACCTCAAAGTGGTAAAAGCCACAAACCCATTGTCAATAACATATTAAATGGGAGAGAGCTGAAAACTTTCCCTGTAAAATCAAGAACAAGACAAGGACGTACCCTATCACCACTCCTGTTCAACATAGTACTCTCGAAACTTTAGCCAGAGCAATCAACCAAGAAAAAGAAATAAAAGGATATATATGACCTATATAGTCAAATTATGATTATCTGTAAGTGACATGGTCTTCTACATAGAAGCCCCAAAACATATTACCAAAAGACTCTTACAATTGACAATCTAATTGTACAAAATAGCAGGATGCAAAATTAACATAAAGATCAATAGCATTTTTGCTTTTTAACCCAAATGGCCATAAGATGCATCAGGCTGGTCAAGTTGAAGATGGTAAGAAAGCCAAAAAAATACCTCTAAAGGAGAGACAGCTGATGTAGGAAACATTCTGTTTAATATTGTCTGGCTGCCTGGTTAACACCAGGAATATTTCATTGAATTTTTCCTGTGTAAACACTGTGCGGACTCAATAATCCAGTGAGCTCATTTCCTTGGAATAATAATAATGAGATTTTATCTAGTATACAATCATTCCAGTTGCCTTTCTTACTCCATTACTCTGCTGAATTATTCCAGAGGCTTCTGGTGCTGTTTCTCATGAGGAAATTGGGGTTAGAGTCTGTTTAGATGAGCCATAGGCACCCAACTGTTCCTGTGCCTTCATAATTCCCTGGCTGCAACATTTTGGGTCACCTCCAGCAGATAGGACAGTACTTAAGACCAGAGGCTTCTGTTGATATAGGTGCCCTGAAAGCATGTCCTGTTGTTTCTCAATAAGGCTGCAGGGAATAATGCAAGCTAGAGGAAGCTATTTATTTGGAGCTGAAGGGAGCGAAGCTGGTTTCAGGAGTGGGGCCCACTCACGCTAAGAAAAGACTCCTCTCCTCAGAGCCTCACTCTTAGCCAAGCGTTTTCAGCCCTCAAATGGCCCCAATCATCCTGGGCTTCCTAGCCTGAGACACTGTTTCTGTAGAAAGATAATGCCAGTAGCCACACTCCAAATCACCCTATTCTTGTTCCTCTAATGTCTGCTTCTGAATCTAATGTATTAATAGTAAAAAGAAAGGAATGGCAGTAATGACTCTAGATATTGTCTCTCCAAAACAAGAACATGCATGCCTAAGACTGATTTTTAATCATGAGCCTTGATTTTCCAGGGATGGAGATATCAGGTGCTAGCAGGATAATAGAGAAAGACATTAGGGAATGATCTTGTTTAGCATGAGACAAGCCACAGTTGCTCTGCAGGCCCTGAGAGCCTTCTCTGCCTGTTGCCATCTATGAGAAAGAAAGCCTATTCCATGATCTACTAAGGTATTACTTTTTTTTTTTTTTTTTTTTTTAGTGGCACTGAGGATCGAACTCAGGACCTTGCACTTCCCAGACAGGCACTTGTGCCACTGAGCTATCTCCTCAGTCCCCACTGTATTACGTACAGTAAATAGTCCAGCTATCCAAAAATATGGAAACAGGCATGTATAATCCTGTAGAATTTTATTCAGCTACTAACATCATAATTATGATGAGTACAATATGACAAAGTACATTTTAACTTGTTAAAAGGAAAATGTAAAATAGCGCCTATATTAAAAAAAAAATATATATATATATAAAACTTGGACACAGTATTGGAAAAGGCAAATACGCCACATGAGTAAGGGATAGGGTTATCCTTCAATCTTTTGAATTTGTCCAGATAATTTTTTTTTTTTTTTTTTTGCAAAGACAAGAGGTTGTGTGCATAAAAGATACTAGACTCTAGCCTAAATGTTCCAGAGACTACAGGTAGAGTGAGAAGATACCTGTGCTCAGGCACTTCCTTGTACTGAATAAAATCTGTAAGTATTTAATGCCAGTTTTCAAAGTCTCATACTATCTTCTTAATGAGGTGCACGTACCTTAGGTGGATGGGAAACTCAGTAACAATGGCAGAGATTCCTCTTCATGCAGGTGGATCACTTTTTTGATAGATCCTTGTCCAGTTGGATTTCAAGCACCTCTACCCATGCACAGGGACCCTTGTTGGAATGCCCCACAGGTGAGCTGCTATCCAGAGGATGGGGCCTGCACTACCAGTGCCTGAGCCACTCCCAGTAGCCAGCAGCATCCCCTTCCTCCAGTAGGAGGAATTAAGAAAGCCAGCAAAATAGCTGATCGCTGTTTTTTCATCTTCATGTTCTAAATTTGGCTGCCTGACTTTCCAACCTGGCCTTTTAAGAGTAAAATAATTTAAAAACTTTACATTAAAGTTTTTATTTTAGTTTTGAGGGGTGTATGTGTGTGTATGCTGAATAAAGAGCATCTTAACAAAGAAAGTAACTTTCTTCAGGCTACTGGGTTCTGAAAACTCACTAAGATTCTTGGCTTTCTTGAAGCTCCCACTAAATTTTCCAGCTTGAGTTTTTGTTCAACACATGCTTCATTTTGACCTAATGTCCATGTCCTCCACCTTGACCCAACCACTCCTACAACACTTGACAAGCATTTGCCAAGTACCTAATACTTGCCAGACAGTCCTCCCGGCACAAGGAATGGAGCATCAACAAAGCAGGGATCTGCTTAT
This sequence comes from Myocastor coypus, assembly GCA_004027025.1. NCBI lineage: Eukaryota > Metazoa > Chordata > Mammalia > Rodentia > Myocastoridae > Myocastor > Myocastor coypus. The sequence continues at coordinate 6,384 of PVJA010011448.1, forward strand.
CTTAGAGTAGATAGAAGCAGCTTATGTGCAAAACAAATGAGCAAACTAGTAAATTAGATGGTGAAGAGTCTAATTTATAGAATATAAAGGTATTTTGAGGAAAGAAGAATGCTTCAATTTTCTAGACTAAGCCACGAAAAATTGGTGCTTGGGAAATGAGCCATTACTTTTGAATTCCTGACAGCTTAACATTACTGAATCTCTTCAGTTTTGCATGGTTTCCTAACAAGTTACTATAAACTTGGTGATCTCAGCAGAAAATGTCATAGGTGCCAAAACCCTCACACAGTCCTATACCTAGATTCTTTGAAGAACTGCCATGAAGGTTCTGCGCCTGGACTGGAGGAAAGATAGTAAGAGCAAAGTCAAAAGGCACTGCAGAATGAGTAGATTGTGTTGGGTAGTATTAATTTCATTCTTTTGACTTTTACTCAAAAAATTGGGGCTATGTCGCCTTCATTGCTGCTACTCCTCCCTTCATTCCTCTTGCTCTTTGCTGCCGCTGTAAACTGATGTCCTCTGTCCTTTGCCACTCTACGTTGGAGCCAGCCGAGTATGAACTGAAAACTCCAGTAGCTGATGTTCACACGCCTCCCACTCTTTGCTAGTGCCAAGCCCAGGGCCACACTAGACAGCCTGCTCCAGGAATGAAGGGAATAAAGAGAAGAAAGACTTCACCAAAGAGACAACAAGTTATGGAGCCAACTGAGGAGTGATTGTAGCAGGCTCTTCCAGGCCAAATGGAAGCTCACAGCTGTGTCAACCAGCTTTCCCAAAGCTGATGCATCCACACCACAGCCTCATGAGAGCCACTCCCACTGATCTCCAGGTCCCACACAGAGTTCCCCTCACCCAGCTGCCATGCTCAGAGCTCATCAGCACGTAGGAGAAAGCCTTGTCAACATCTATAGCTCCAGGGTCTTGCTCGAGGCTAGCTGCTGGCAAGGAATTCTATCAGGAAACACAGCACTGTAACAATGTGTTCCCACTTTGTAAACCTTTAGCTTGTTACACTTTCTACAAATCCATTTCATGAATTCTGTGATTGCTTCAGTTTTTAAATTTAAGAGTCAGAGGCCCTGAACTATTTCTTAGTGCCAAAATGTCAAAATATTCACCCATCTATTACTTGAGAGAAATTTTATTTCCTATGAGGCCTTGACCACTAAGATTAAACAAAAAATAATCTATGTATAATGACCATTCTTTATTTTACAATAATTAATACAATGCATAATGTTGTCTTCATCATAGTTGTTCAGATTTCAAGATGCAGACATGATTTCTTGTCTAAACATCATTAGTACAGATATTTCTTTTCATTACACAAGGAGAAAGTAGCTGTATATTCAGTCAAATAGTCCATAGAAATAGTGGATTACCAGCTCATCTGGCATTATTGGAAGCTCTTGACTTGAGCATTTTACAACTCAGCATATTAACATGGCTTTCCTTTTTATACCTCATGGTTAGACTTTTCTGCTGGATGGTTAAGACCAAGATAAAGCAGGACTTATATTACCAAAAAATGTAACTTTTGCATCTGACTAAGTCATTCAGGTCCCCTCAGGATTTACCCTGAAACCAGGCACTACAGTTTGCAGAACTTTTGTCAGTGTCAGTCATCTGGGTGAATCACGGCCATTGCCTAACCAATTTGCTGTCTGTGAAACCCTGAGAATGTTTTCTCTCTGGTTGATTGTCCTTAGGCACACTGTACATCATCAGTCACTTTCCTCTGTGATCCCATAAGCTCCTTGAACAGGAAATTTGGGACTCCACTGAGGTATAAGTCATTACAGTACAGGTTCTATTTACAGACAGTCTCAACTTTAAACCAAGAATGAAAATTTTTAAAATAAATAAATAAATAAACCAAGAATGATCAAATGAGATAAAGAAGACCACTACATACTGGTTAAGGGAAAAATTCAAGAGAAAGAGATAACACTCATAAATATGTATGCACCCAACACAGGAACACCCAGCTATATAAGACAAATCTTAATGGACATGAAAATTCTAACATAATGATCACTCTTCATGCTCACTGGTTGATTTTTTTTCTAGACCTTGTATTAATAGGTCATCTCATTTTGAATTTTTAGGGTTTTATGGTAAAGCAGATTCTCTGATAAAAATGTTCATAGCACACATATATGTACATACATGCATGCATATTAGTTAAACTAATTTAAAAATAGAAATGTTATATATATTTAACAATAGCTTTCAGCACAGAAAACAATAAAATAAAAAAATAAAAGGCAATTGCCAATCCTGCAGATATCAGCACTGTTAACAATTTCTCAAATTGTCTCTTCAAATTGGTTTGGGCCTGAAGTACATATAGTAGGAGCGCTCATGTGTTGTAAGTGGAACTGTATAAACCATTATTTATGGTCAATTTGCTTTTTGCCAATAACAGTACATTCAATTTCTTTCTGTTGGTAGGTCTTAAGATGGATTTTACTTTTTAATCGTGTAGTTTTGTGATGAGAATTCTTGTATAGGCAATTTGGTGCACTTGTGCATGTATATTTTCAAATCATATTTTAGTGCTTGTTACTCAACTATAATAAAAGCTTTAAAAAATGGAAACAGAAACTGAATATAAAGATAAAGAGGCTGAGATACCTTTCGATTTGTCTTTTGCAGTCTCTATCCTTAACTGTGATAGATAATTGAAAACTAACTGTAGGGAGAGTACAAAACAGAAAAAGAAGATATTTAGGATCTTTAGACATGACTTTTCTGTTTGATTTTTAGGAGAGTTGTGAGTAATTTTCGTCAAGGTAAACCTATTTCAAAGAAAAAAAAAAAAAAAACTCTAAAAAAATTAGACCACTCAAAACAAAAGACCTAATCAAAAAGTAGGCCAGTGAAATGAGCAGCCACTTCTCAGAGTAAGAAATACAAATAGACAGCAAATATATGAAAAAAATGTTCTACATTCCTGGCCATTAGAGAAATAAAAATTACCACAATGCTAAGGTTCTGTCTTCCACTAGAAGAAATGGCGCCCATCAAGAAACCAAAAACTAAAAATGCTGGTGAGGGCACAGTGAAAAAGCAACCCTCTTGCACTGTTGATAGGAATGTAAACTAGTACAGTAAAATAAATCAGACACCCAAGCTTAAATACTGCGTAGCATCTTTTGTTTGCATAAGGTGAAGTACAAACTAATATCCCAATCAAGGATGAACAGGAGATAGATCACTCGCAAATGAAAAGGGATCCAAGGGAACATGGAGTAGGGGAGAGGGAAATAAGTAGAATATATATATGTCATGTCCAGGAAGCTAATGACCTTACTGAATGTAAACACGGTATGCCATAAACAATAGGTAATAATGTCGACAAGAACCAAAATGGAGAAAGGAGATTTAGAGGAGGCGGGAGAGAGGTAGGAGAGAAGGGAAATGGGATTAATAAAAGAACCAAAATGTATTATGTTTGTGTACCCACTCTCCAAATTGATTGTATACTACTACAAATATTAACTAACAAAAGGATAAAAAGAAAAAAATGGGAACTCGGTAAAGGGTTTGGAGCATACAATATATATGGACTGACAAACTGATAGGAACATTTGATAATATGCTGAGAACACAGTGAGAGAGACAACCGCAGAAGCCAGGAGACCAATAGACTGTGTTTCTAAAATATAAGCAGGAAATCCTGGTGGTTTAGAGTTGGGTGGGGGAAGTGGGCATTCTGGAGATGCGTGGATTCTGGGGACTCTTTTATTCTTTGTTTTTATTTTTTAAATTTTTTGTAATTAGCACAGGGTCTACAGGCTCTCACTATGTAGACTGGACTCATAGTGACTCTCCTGTTTTCAGTCTCCCAAGCTTGGGGACTACAGGTGCATGCCACCACACCCAGTCCCAATCAGTGGTTCAGTGTGCCCCAGGAGTGGGGCTGGCACAGAACACTGGGGATCAAATCTGGTCACTGTGCTTTGCCTAAGTAGGTGCTTTAATCTGCTGAGCTATCTAGGTGGCACCTTGGGGATATCTTTAAAAATACTATTGCAAAGTTTTTCAGATGGACCAAATGTAAAATAAAGTCACAGATGAATACAAAGTTTTGAACTGAGCAACCAAAAGGTGAAACTTTCATTTATGAAGATAGGAAAGACCATAAGAAAAGTAAGTGTATATATGGTGGGGGTGATATCAGGAGTTCAGGTTTGGGCCAAGGCAAATTCTAATTGCCTGTTGATATCTGATTCAAGATTTTAAGAAGACAATTGGATGTACAAGTCTGATGGTGAGGGTTAAAGGAAGGCTAAGGGTCAAGTCTGTGAAAGTGGAAATTTAATGCTACAAAACTGAATGGGCTTACCAGAGAGTGATTTGTAGATAGAAAAGAGAAAAGAAATACAAGCCCTGAGCCCTGAGACACTAGTATTTAGAAGTCAGAAAGATGAGAAGGGATCAGTAAAGGAAGCTAAGAACACTCAGGCAACAAGATAAAAGGAAATCCAGGAGCCATGCGTGGTGGCGCATGCCTGTAATCCTAGCACTCGGGAGGCTGAGGCAGGAGGATTGGTGCGAGTTCGAGACCAGCCTGGGCTACAAAAGTGAGCTCAGGACCAGCCTCAACTGCATAGTGAGACCCTGTCTCAAAAAGACAAAAAAAAAAAAAAAAAAAAGGAATCCAGGGCTTGCAAGGTCCTGGACTGAGAAACCAACTCTGATTCTTTGCTGTTAACCACAGCGCGTAATTGGTTTCTGCCAGTCTTGGTTTTAATCTCTTTTTTTTTTCCCCTTGAGGATCCAAAACAAAGCATCTTTATGCATTTAACTGTCTTGTGTACAGTCTCCTGTGCACTATGGTTGGTTCTTAGTCTTTCCCTTTTTTTTTTTTTTTTTTTTTCAAGACCTGGACATTGTGAAGAATTCTGAGCAGACATCCAACAGAATGTATCTAGATTAGGGCTTTCCTGACACTTTATGCAGGTTTCTTATTTTTGAAAAGAAAATTGCAGGGGATGAAGAGAGCTCAGTGGCATAAGCGCCTGTCTGGCAAGTGCAAGGATCCAGGTTTGATCCCTGGTACAACATGTCATGCTGCCTCAGAAACCCAGGTGCACTGTGATGGCCACCAAAACCAGGCATGGTGGTGCACACCTGTGATTCCAGTGCTGGGGAGGCTGAGACAGGAGAATCACTATGAGTCTGAGCTGCATACTGAGACCCTGTACCAAAAAAAAAAAAAAAGAAAAGAAGGCTCCAGAAATGCAGTCTCCTACTTACCACATCACATCAGTTGTGCCCAATAGACCCAAGGTTCCACTGGGAGCGTGCCCCTCTGTCCTCTAGCTAAGGCAGTATTTACAAGACTTCTCTGATAAAAAAATTATTTTTCTTTTTCTATTCAGGTTTTTAGTTGCTAATTTGAGCCTATTTCCAGTGACACAGAGAGAGAGAGAGACAGACAGAGAGAGAGAGAGAGAGAGAGAGAGAGAGAGAGAGAGACTGTATACATATCCACAATGTTTTCTGGAACTCTCACTACCTGTGTTTGTCCATATATTTATCCAGATAATCATAGATTCATACTGATATGTGTAACTTAATATAGTACCACAGGCCTTCCTGTGTTGTTTATATGCAACTTTCACTCCCTAGCAATGAGAAAGTTGGTTCCACCAGTGGAAATCATTCTCAATCTTGAAAGAGCAGTTCCTGTGAAATGAGGAGACCTAAAACTGAACACAGTTAAGAAGTTGGCAGGGTAAAGGAAGATAGGATTTAACTAGTTCATGCTATATGCATGTGTGTAAATATCAGGTTGAACCCCCTTAATGTGTGCAATACATACATGTTAATAAAGGATTTAAAAGGAAAAAGTTGGAATGAACAACCATATCTGAATAGTGGTTCTCTACTGCCAGCATCCATCACAATCACCTGGTAAGCTTGTCACAGCTCAGGTTGCATGTCCGCCTCCCCAGAACTTTTGGTTCAGTAGAATTGGAGCAAGAATCAAGAAGTACCATGTCTAAAAGGTCCCAGGTGATCCTGCTGACATTGTACCACAGTTTAAAACCCCCTGGACTCAAGGAATTTTGCCTGGAAGGGAGGATAATAAACGGAACCACACTTGGCAGTGGTAGCACATGCATGCTATCCCAGAACTTGGGAAGCTGAGGTGGGAGGATTGCCAAGTTTGAGGCCAGCCTGGGCCACACTGTGAGTACAAAGCCAGCCTGAATTACAGAACAAGACCCTGTCTCCAAAAACAAAAACAAAAAAATGGAACCACAGACAGGGCAAAGTGGGCCAAGAGAAGTGTCTTGGTTGTGTGTTTCTTGGTGTATATATGCATGCATAGGGTGGACAACTGAGAAAAGAAGTGACAGTCTATTTGCAGTCAATGAAAAGAGATGACTTTGTAGATGTTTTAGTCCATCATCCACTGGCTCCAAAGAAGGACAGCACGGCAGAGAGGCCTAAGCAAATCAAAGCAGCTCAGTACATGGCGGACAGAAGCAGAGAAAATCAAGGGAGGATCAAAGAGAAGATAAACCCTTGTGAGTCACGCCCACATTGATCCACCACTTCCAACCAGACCCATCTTCTAACAGCAGTTCAGCTGCAAGACCCGTAACCCAGTCACCTTCCAAAAGCCCTGCCTGTGAGCACATGAAGTCTGAGCAAGCATTTTTTGGAATGACCCTAAGTGCAGGCAACAAAAGAAAAATAAAAACACTTCTGCAAAAAGAAATACATCTACTCTCTCATATATGGAGGACAAAAACAATGTTTATTTTATTATTTTTTTAAAGAACTTTTTATTTTTATTTTTTCTTGTTTCAGAACCTTTGTTTATTCACTCATTTTTGTGGCTGACTCAGCCCGCGCCAAGGGCAGGGCTGGCACAGCATGTGGTGTCAGAGATCGAATCGCGGTCCCTGAAGCTGCCCAAGCTTTCCCAAGCAGGCGCTTTAGACCACTGAGCCATCCCACCGGGCCCCCAATGTTGATTTTAGAGATCAGGAATAGTAAAGAAGAAAGGAGGAAAAGGGTGATTAAACTTACCAATGCATACTACATCCATCTATAAAATATCACACCGAACCCCACTGATATGTATGGTTAATGCATGGTAATAGAAGTGAAAACCTTCCACACAGTAAAAGAAATGATTAATATAAAAAAGAAAAAAAGAAATGATTAATAAAGTAAATGGACAACACATACAGTGGGAGGAAATATATGCAAACCACAAATCTGATGAGAGCTTATTATTCATAATATATAAGGTGCTCAAATAATAGGAAAACAAATAACTCAGTTTTAAAATTGGCAAAGCACCTGAATAGACATTTCTTGAAAAAGCATACTCCAAAGACCAACTGGCTTGTGAAAATTAAATGATCAGGATCACTAATCATTGGGGAAATGTAAATTATAACTACGGTGAGGTGTCACCTTGCATCTGTTAATAATATTTTTTATGAAAAAAATGAAAACAAAAAAATATTCATGAGGAACTTGAAAAAAAGTGTACACTACCAATAGGAGTAAAATTAGTACAATCATTATAGAAAATGATGTGAAAGTTTCTTGTTAAAAAAAAAACCCTAAAACTAAACTACCTTATGATTCACCAACCCTACTCCTGGGACTATATGCAAAATAATTGAAGTCATAAGGTTGACGGTCTCTCTGAACTCCAATTTCACAGCCTTTGTCATAATAGCCAAGACATGGAATGAACACAAGTGTCCAACAGGGAATGAATGGATAATTAAAATGTAGTGTATGTATGCAAGAAAATAATATTCAGGCTTAAGTAGAAGGAAATTCTGATATTTATGACAACAGGAATGAATATGAGGGACTTTATGTTAAGTGAAATAAGCCAAATCCAGAAGGACACATATGACATGATCTTACCTTCATCTGAAATCTAAAAAAGTCAAATTCATAGAAGTAAAGAGTAGAATGGGGTAAAAGTAGAAATTAAAGATAGAATGAGGAGTTGATAGTTCAAGGTACAGAGTGTTCATTAGACACAGGGAATAAGGTTATATGATATAGTAAAATGAGGTATGCAATAATAGTGCATAATAATATATTGTACACCTCAAAATAAAGTATATTTCAAACTTTGCATCCAATGTGATACTTAAGTTAGTTAGGTTGACTTACTCTTTTTTTATCATATATATCAAAATATAATGTGACCCACAAATATGTACAATTATGATTTCTCAACTTAAAATAATATGAAGTTGGGTTTTTAAATGTATTTAGTAAAACGTCTACAGGGTATCACTACACAGATCAGACTCGTAGTGATCCTTCCTGGTTTTCAGCCTCGTAAGTGCTGAGATTACAGGCATAGACCACCACACCCAGTCTCAGTCTCTGTCTTAGTGTGCCCCAGAGATGGGGCTGACACAGCACACTGGTACTATTTTTTATTTTATTTTTTTAAGAATTATTTTATTTTATTTATTTATTTTTTCTTGTTTCAGAACCTTTGTTTGTTTATTCACTCATTTTTATGGCTGGCTCAGCCCACCCACCCCGAGGGCAGGGCTGGCGCAGCATGTGGTGCGGGGGATCGAACCGCGGTCCCTGAAGCCACCCAAACTTTCCCAAGCAGGTGCTTTAGACCACTGAGCCATCCCGCCGGGCCCCAATTTTTTAAATCCAAAAATAATTTTCGGAAGAAAAGCAAGATCAAAAATAAAAGTACTTCAGAAAGAAAGAAGACGAAACAAGAATGGCAAATTATTGAAGCTGGGTGCACAAGTAAATTTATCACATCACTGACTCTGTGTGAGATTTTCCCCATTAAGGATTTGTTCAAGGTTTGGAATATAGTAGGTCAGTATTGCAGCTCTTGCCTAGCATGTGTGAGAACCTGGTTTGACTCCCTAACACTACAGAAAAAAAGGAAAGAAGGAAAAAGGTTAAGAAGGAAGGAGAGAGGGAGGTAAAGAATGAGGGAAACCGAAAAAGAAAAAAACTGAATATTAAAATGTAAAATAATAAAAACAAATTTGAAATACTAAGAAAAAACCTTTGCACTTCAATGGACACAATCAAAAAATGGAAATATAAACCATGTAATTGGAGAAAATATTTGCAAGTTATAAATATATACATCTGGCCTAGTGTAGTGGCACATGCTTATAACTCCAGCACTTGAAAGGCTCATGCAGGAAGATCACCAGGAGTTCAAGGCCAACCTGAGCCACCCTGATGAAACGCACAAGAGACCAAAAAAAAAAAAAGAAAAAGAGCAAAGAATCTGAACACACTGTTCTCCAAATATATACAGATGCTAATAAGTACATGAAAAGCTACTCAAATCAGTAATATTTAGGAAATGTAGATGAAAACAATTACAAAACCCACTTTGGACCTACTAGGATGGCAATGATCAGATAACAGCAAGTGTTGATAGTGATGTAGAATATTAGAACCCTCATGTACTGCTGATGGGAATGTAAAATGGCCCAACTGCTTTGGTATCTAACAAAGATGAAATGTTATGTCCCACAAAATCTTGCACACAAATATTCATAGAAGCATTCAAAACAGCTCAAAGGTTGAAACAGATAACATATTCATCAACTAATGAGTGGCTAAAGAATGAGACATTCCTTGGCAACCAACAGTAGTGTAATGTGTACTGTAGCACACATTGTCCTTGAAAATTTTATGCTAAGTAAAATAAAATCCCAGAAGACAATGTATTATATTCCTATTTATAAGAAATGTACAAAATAGCGAGCAGAGAGCTTGGCAGGAACAGGGAGTACCTGATAATGGACACAGCACTTCATTTAGGAGTGAGCAAAAAAAATATCCTGGAACCAAGGAGTGAACCCACACTGAGCCACATTCCATCCTTTTCTTGCCTCTTATTTTGAGACACGGTCTCAATAATTTGCTACATTGACCACGTTTGGCTTGAATTTGCAGTTCTCCTCTCTCAGCCTCCCAGTTCAGATTACAGACACGCACCACCATATGCAGCTTGAAAATATTTTAAAGTTGATTGTAATGATGACTTCATAACGCTGTGAACACTCTAAAACCAGTGCATCACGTAGTTCTGAGTGTAAAACTAGCTCAATAAAGCTATTATTCAAAACAAAAGACAATAGCTTAAGCAAGTCTAAGGACCCAGATCAGAAAATGTATGAAGCATTCCAGGTTTAGTGAAAAGACATCCACTGGGTTTTCATGAGATCTTTAAACTTTTTAATTAATTAGAGTAAAATTAAATAGAGTTCATTTGCTCTTAAGCTTGCTTTATTAAGGAACTTAACATATGTTTTAGCTGGCCACTTGAATAAAGAACTGCCTCTTTGTTTTAAATGTTCACCTGGGAAACCTTGCTGGGTCCACTCCACACACACCTTCGACCACCACCTCCCACATCAAATGCTGCACTTTCAGATGAGGTACAAAACTCTCCAAAGCAGAGTCTGATAGGGTAAACAAAATCACATGGGTGTTACATTATGTGTCCTTAATAAAAATATGAAGCAAATTAAGAAGTAAGGTGAAACAGTGGCAAGATCCTGTTTTTGTATTTCAAGGCCCTGGAATCCCAAGCATTATTCTGTGGTGCCAGGGTTTAGCTCTTCAGTGACTTGAATTCCAGGTATTAAAGACTGGGTCCCAGTGCCCATGGGGGCAGGCAGTGAAACTCCTGAGAGGCAGGGCCTGGGGAGCCATTTAGGTCACAGGGTAGCAGGACACTGACTGCACCTTCTTCCGCTTCGCTTGCTCCTTCCCATCAGATGATAGCTTTACTCTGCTGTGCACGTCCACCAGGATGTACTGCTTGCCCCAGCCTAAAAGCAATGGCCCCATTCAATCATCTCTGAAATTTGTGAGCCAGAGTAAACATTTCCTCTATCTAAGTTGCAACACGTATTTGTTACATTACAGAAAGCTCACAAACACATCTGTTGCCTGTGAGTCGATTCCCAAACCCACACTCTGTTTTTGACCTAGATTTGGGATCAGGTATGATTAGTAAACTCTGTGGGGAAATTTCTCAAGCATATGCAGTGTATCAATCTCAAATTTAAGATTGTAACAGAAGTCCATGATCCTCTAGTCCCTTTCATGTGAAAGGCACTTCATAATGAAGCAATGGGGCTCGGTAGAATAAGTGCTTGCCTGGCAATAAAAAAAAATCCTAACGAAGCAATGTGTTTGTTGTTGTTGCTGTTGTTTTTGTCTTTTTGAGACAGGGTCTCGCTATGCAGTTTAGGCTGGCTTTAAGCTCACTTTTGTAGCCCAAGCTGGTCTTGAACTTACATGGATCCTCCTGCCTCAGCCTCCCAAGTGCTGGGATTACAGGCTTGCGCCACCACACCCAGCCAAAGTAACCAATGTGTTTTAAAACCTAAAAATATTCCAGTAAATACCAAGTGCTTTCCAAACGATGCTTATGGTCCTTGCTGGCTATAACTTAAGACCCATTTTAGAGCCAAGAGTAATTACTTTTTTTTTTTTTTTTTTTTTTGTCTTTTTGAGATAGGGTCTTGCTATGCAGTTCAGGCTGGCCTTGAGCTCATTTTTGTAACCCATGCTGGTCTTGAACTTGCACTGATCCTCCTGCCTCAACCTCCCAAGTGCCAGGATTATAGGCATGTGCCACCACACCCGGCTAAGAGTAATTACTTTTAATCAGAATTAATTCTGTAGTTAAAATCGTGCTTCTCCTCCTCCCCTCCCTCACCCTCTACCTCCTCCTCTTTCTTCTTTTGAAAATCTACTTCAGTAAAACTATTCTTTCCTGGGTTTGCTGCCTTTTTCTTCCTATGAACTTAATCTTCTGAAAATTCAGTTTTCTCAGAATATTCTTCTCCAAAAGAAGAACAGACTGAGTAAATTTCATTTTGAAAGCTTTGATCCCCTAAAGATAGAATCAGCCATGTCCAAGCTATGGCACCAGAGCTAACACTGGAGGGCTAGAGTAGACGTCCACTGTTTGTCATGCCATCAGGAGTTTTAAATGCAAAACCTGCCGGGCGTAGTGGTGCACACCTGTAATCCCAGCACTGGGAAGGCTGAGGCAGGAGGATTGGTGTGAGTTCGAGACCAGCCTGGGCTACAAAAGTGAGCTCAAGGCCAGCCTCAACTGCATAGTGAGACCCTGTCTCAAAGAGACAAAAAAAAAAAAAAAAAGACTGAAACCTTAAAAAAAAAAAATGCAAAACCTGTTTTTTTTTTTAATTTTCCCACAGCAACTTTCAAATTTTATTACACTTTTTTTCCAAAAGGAAAGTACACATTTACTATGTTTCTCATTGTATAATTTAAATTATGTTACCAAATTCATGGGACACACTTCAGTCACTTTCTGCTTTCCATAGCATTAGTCAGTGGCTCCCTTGTGGAAATAGTCCCTTCCTCTGTGTTCCCAGAACTTAATTTGTCCTGTTTTGTTTTGTTTCTCCCCCTGACTCTCTGGCCATGCCTCCTCAGTCTCCATTACAATGGCTCCTCAGCTACCTGGCTTCTCGCCCCAGGGACCTCACCTGCTGTGTCCACAGTGGCGCTCTTGACTTTCTCCCATCTTTTCCCCTCCTCGCTTCCATGTTCCACCAAACAGCATCTCCACTTACCTAGGAGTCTCTGCTGTCTTGTTTATTTTTGGTCTTTTTTTAAAAATCAGAAACCTAGGAATCTCTGTTAGTCAGATTTCTGTCTCTGTCACAAATACCTTGAGATGATCAACAGGTAGAGAAAAGGGGAATCACATGTTGGAAGCAGTAAAACACTGGTTACCGCCTTGGGCAGAAGGCTGACAATGGTGATGGAGCGCTTTCTGCCACCACTCCCAGTAGCTTTCATAGTTCTCTGCATTTGCAAGTCTATTCTCCAGCAACCACTGGCACAGTCATCTTTCTACCTTTCCTTTGACTTGTGCTTAAAAGAATCTCCAGAGGGACCAGTGCCCAAACTTCCCAGGGCTCCACTGGGAAGGAAGTCTGAAAGGCAGGGCCCTCTGGGGCTCCAGGCTGGTGGCCTGTGTACTTTGCTAATACCCCAGGCCTTCCTCCACCCAATAAAACTGATAGTCAGGATTAACCACTATATCAATCAGCAGAGTAAGGACCTGCTTAGGCAAGCACAGACACTGGAGTTTGATTCCTGAGTACCGCGTGCTGTTCTGCCCACTGAGATCAGCTATGGTGGTGCACACCTATAATCCCAGCACTAGGGAGGCAGAAATCAGAAGCATCACTATGAGTCTAGGCTACAGTAGTGAGACCCTGCATACACACACACACACACACACACACACACACACACAAATAACAATAATAATAATAATAATTTAAAAAAATAAAATTAACCACTACACTTAGCAAGAAGGATAAAAACTTTCTGCTTTCCATGAGACAGAAAGCCATTCCAGAATCTCAATAAATTACCTGATATTGTGGCAAAAAAAAAAAAAAATGAAGTCAGTAGGAAAATCACATGCCTGAAATCCCACTTACTCAGGAGGCTGAGGGCTACAGGCCAGCCTGGGTAATTTAGTGACACCTAGTCCTGAAAGTTAGAACAAAAATTAAAAGGGCTAAGAATGTAGCTCAATGGTAGAGTGCTTGCCAAGCATACAGGTTGCCCTGGGTTTCATTGCCAGTACCAAAAAGAAGAAAAAAAGTGAAGTCCACACGTCCATTGCCCCAGACTGTGATACTAATAATGAGGAAGAGAAAAGAGAGGAAGGAAACTTTAGGGCCAGCCAGAAAGCACCTGATTCCACAACTGAAGTTAATTTGCAAGACTTGTTGAAAAAGACACTTGGAATTTCTCATCCTGGTCCCTTTTCCTCCCTCTCTGTGTGACATAGAGGGAACAAGAGTAGCAGACAAGGTCAGACCCTGTTCAGGGCCTCCCGTGGTCTCTGCAAAAGGCCTGGTGACTGGAAACAGGAAGGACTGGCAAGGTCAGCACCATACAACCTGGGCATGTTTTCTCAGTAAGTTAAAGAATGAAATTGTGGACAGAAAGGAGTTAAGGAGAATTTGTTTATTGGAAGTAAACTCCTGGTGGAAAGGGTCACAACAGTGTCATGGGGAGTGAGAGGGTGCGGGGGAGCTCTTTGTCCAGAATCTTTTATGGATAAGCAGGGTGCAGGAAGCTGCATAGCATCCGGGGTCACCTATCACAGGCTACTCCATAGGTACAGAAAAACCAGTTGGGACTCAGGCTCTCTGATCAGAGCTTGAAGGAAATCATGACTCAGCCAGCAGAGTTCTAAAGAAATCACTTATTCTGTATTTTTAAGTTCCTCAAAATCCAGCTTAGAGGTAGACTGGAGTTGTTAGATAACTTGATGCATTCTATTCTGCCTGTGTCTAATCTGAATTGTTACCATTTTTCCTATGTTTTCTTTTGCATTTCTAAAATTAACTATGTGGCTTGAACGAACTCTTCACTCCCTGTGCATGGCAATCTCTTGGTCCAGCTTACCAGCCTGACGCCATCCTAGGCTCTGTCCCTCGCTCCATCAGCTAAGGAACTGAATCGCCTCTTCCACCTGGAGGATTCAGCCACAGTCAGCTCTTCAGCCTCAGAGAAGCTACTTTTATTTATTTTCTATTTTTTTAAGAATTATTTTAATTTTATTTTTTTCTTTGTTTCAGAACTTCTGTTTGTTTATTTATTTATTTTTTGGGACGGCTCAGCCTGCCCTGAGGGCAGGGCTGGCACAGCATGTGGTGCCGGGGATCAAACCGCGGTCCCTGCAGCCACCTAAGCTTTCCTAAGCAGGCGCTTTAGACCACTGAGCCATCCTGCCGGGCCCCTGAGAGAAGCTACTTTTAGAGCAGTGCTTCTCACTGGGAGCTGGACCACAATAGCTCTTGGGGAGTTCATGGGATCGCAAGTTCTTGGATCTCCCTCACCTCCACTGGGAGCTTGGAGGGCTCAGTCCTAATCTATGTTTTCCACTCCCTCTGGGGGACTGTGAGGTGCAGGAAGCATGAGAACTTCTCCCCTCCTCCTCATCTGTTTACACTTAAGGGCAGCCACAGCCTGAGGCCCCTGAACAGGCCCCATCCTGGCCGTGGGATGCTAGGAGCATTTTATTCTCCAGGAAGAGATGAGATCCCGTCCGAAACCCTAGAGAGAAAGAATAAATGCTATTCATTTGCGCTTCCAGAACTTCTTATGCAGACACTTTCAACTTTCTAACACTACACGCAACCGTGAAAAACATGGATTTTTTTTTTTTTAAATCACAGAGAAAAGATCAACAGAAGGCCAGCCCTCTTTTCAGAAACTAAGGGCACAGGCTCAGGAACCAGAATGTCTGAGCCCTGACCCTCGCTGGCTATGTGACCTCAGGAGGTTATTTAGTCTCTCTGTCCAACAGTTGTCTCATCTGTGGAATGGGGCAGTAACACAAGTAAGGTGCCTGGCAAGTGGTGCTGGTCTTCATCAGTATGTAGATACCCATTATTAGGGCCAGCAAGATAGCTCAATCAACTAAGTGCTGGCTTAGGCAGTTGCAGGGCACAGGGTTCAAACCCTGGAGCCGCATGTGGTGTTGGTCCCATCCCCGGGTGAGCTGAGACTACAGTGGAGTCCAAGCATGGTGGCACATGCCTGTAATCCCAGCACTGGAGAGACAGAAAACAGGAGTATCACTATGAGTCTGAGCTGCATAGTGAAACACTGCACGCATGCGCACACACACACACACACACACATAGATATGTATTATTGAAATAAATGAAGAATGACTTACAGGAAGGGGGTGGGGTCAGAGGCTGGCTGGAAATAAGAATAAAGTGCTTGAATTCACACTTTATTAAGTCAGAAGCTTCCTAAACCAGAGCTGCTTTAAGACCCTGGGAGCATTTGCCTTTACCTTTCTCATATATATAGGGGGCAGGCCACACCCATCATCCTGTTTGGTTAGAACCCTGTGGGAAGCAAGCAGTAGATGAACCCCAGGCCGGTACTAAAGGAGTGTAGATGAACCTGGAACGCAGCCAAACCAGCAGCCTAGGAGCAGGGGAGGCTGAGCGAGCCAGACAACCCAGCCAGAAGCGGGCAGTCCTGGAAAGCAGGTGAAATGTCACCCACTAAGGGGAAAGCACTCTTGTCTACCTTGACATTCATTGTTTCTTTCTCACTCATCAAATCCTAATGTTTACACATTGCCACTCATGAAGATAACATAACCCAGCATCCTCTGGGGCTGTGTGGCTACATATTTGAGTGTTGACAAATGAAAGATGTTTTTTTGTTTTTGTTTTTATTTTTTGTTTTTTTTTTTAATTTATTTTTATTTATTTATTTATTTATTGTTTCAGAACCTTTGTTTATTCACTCATTTTTATGGCCCGCTCAACCCACCCTGAGGGCAGGGCTGGCACAGCATGTGGTGCCGGGGATCAAACCGCGGTCCCTGAAGCTGCCCAAGCTTTCCCAAGCAGGCGCTTTAGACCACTGAGCCATCCCGCCGGCCCCTGAAAGATAAGTTAAAATAAGCTTGTACTCTCTTCTTCCTTCCTGCTGCCTTAAATGCAGGCTTGAGAGCCAGGACACCTCACAGTTCTCCAAGGCCAAGAGGTAACCTTTAGCCTATAAGCTTGTGCTGTGTAGCATTGGACAGAAGGGAGTCTGATAATTTTATGACGTTGCTGTGCAGCCTTGAGTTGTCCACATTCATCTGTTTTTTATGTGATTGAGAAATAAACTCTCAAATTATTTAAACTATGTTCTTTTCTGTTTCCTAATGTAAGTAGACAAGTGTAATCCAAAATGATATAGAAGTGCCAGGCGTGGTGGCACACGCCTGTAATCCCAACACTTGGGAGGCTGAGGCAGGAGGATCAGTGGGAGCTTGAGACCAGCCTGGGCTGCAAAAGTGAGCTCAAGGCCAGCCTGAACTGCATAGTGAGACCCTGTCTCAAAAAGACAAAAAAAAAAAAAGATATAGAGGGCCAGTCAAATAACTCAGCACATTAAAGAACCTAAAAAGCTGTCACAGGGGCCAGGGGTTCGATCCTCAGCTCACCCTGCCCCAACACTGAGATGGCAATTAAGACTGGGTGTGGTGGCACTGGACAGAAAGGAGCCTGGCAGATCACTATGAGTCCAATCTAGTTAGTGAGACTCTGAATATTTTAAACTGACTTTGCCTGCAATGGGTTACTTAGATCTCAAACCCACTGAGGTGATTTCTTTGTGAATTAAAACAGGACGTTCGAGGTTCCTCAATAGTTTAACATTACAACCTTAAGCCCACATGTCTGAGGAATTCCTCCTGAGGTTGATGAGTTCTTTGTATAACTGCCCACAGCAAACATGACATGATGTTTGTATAGATCAAAGGCTGATAACCTCAGAATGTGTTAAATTGTACTAAGCTCATGTGCCTAAAACAATCCACCCCTTGACAGCAGGAAGCTGCCAGAAAGACTTAGTTGCCCCTCTCCTATAACTCAAAGTCTGCAATGTTAAGGCACCCAGCTGTGAGTAGTCCAGGGATGCACCAACCGCAGCTGTGCTGCAACCTTGACTGTCAGCTGCTTACACGTGTAGCTTTGTTTCAGCTTCCTTCAAGGACTTTATACTCGGTGCCCAAAACACCCTGGCCCAGCCAGGGACTTTTGATGACTCTCCCTTTCCATATCTGCCTGCTGAGAACACCACAGCCCAGCTAAGGACATCTTATGACTCACCTTCCCCTTTCTTCCCGCAGCGCTATGGTTTTTCACTTTAAATTGTGCTTCTCTTCAACTCAGGACACACTCTTGTCTGATACCCAGGAGAGTGTTGCCACTGAGCTCAGCTACATAAAGCGCTCCAAATTTTCCTTTGGCTTTGATGTCTATTGTTTCATGGTATGCCACACTGAACACCCTGTACATCCTTTTTCCATTCCCCCCCACACAAAAAAAATACAGACACAAGGAGCCCTGACTGACCAACCAACCAACCAACCGGCAAGCACACAGGTAGGACTTCTCCCCCACAGGCCCCTGCCCAGCCACCAGATATCAGTCCCCACCCACAGCAGCCCCGACCGACTGACTGATCAACCAACCAACCAGCCAGTGGGTGCACAGGCAGGACCTCTCGGCCTGCAGGTCCCCACACCAGAAACAGAACTCTGCCCCACCCACAGCTCTTGACTAGTGGCCACATAGGCAAGAAAACTAAGCTTGCACCCCTGTGCCACCGAAACTTCTACCTCACCCATAACCCAGCTTCGGCATCTGCTATGAAGCTCTGCAGCAACATTCCCTGCAGAAAGGCTGGGGCTCAGACTCTACCAGCTAACCCAGGAGCTGAGCATCTTGCCAGAAGAGCACAGACTCCCATCCAAAAGCTGTAGCAGGAAAAAAAACTGAGCACAGGAGCCAGATGCAGCCAGGCACATCTAGACAGATCAAACTGGTGCTAATGGCATAGCTTTACCAAAGTTCTGAACCAAAGGTCAGAGATCACTGCTATACAGAATGATACAGACAAGGAGCAAAATGCAATCTCAGGTCCCGAGTCCACCACAGCAAATACAGGAGATGCTACTATTGAAGAAAGTGGGAATCATGCAGCCGAAATCTCTAAATTAGTAGCATCTGAAATAAACAAACAAACAAAAAAAAAAAATGCGGAAACATATAGAGGAACTCGGATTGGAGATAATCTCTGAAGTAAAAAAAGAAATCTTTGAAATACTAGAGTTTGAAGTAAAAAAACAGCTGCATGAAAGTATAGAGGGAATCAGATCAGAAATAAACTCTGAAGTAAAAAGAGATATCTATAAATTAATAGCGTCAGAAGTAAAGGAATAATTGCAGAAAGGTAGAGAGGAAATGAGAGCAGAAATAATCTCTGAAGCAGAAAAAGAAAGGATAGCTATAATAGAAGACTTACTAATGCCTCCAAAGAAAACATTGATAAAAAAAAATTAGAGGAGAATGAAAAAATGATGAAATTCTTGAATGAGCAATATATGAAAGAAATCAATCACATGAAAGAGTTTCAAAGAGATATACAAGAGAATAAAATCTCAATCACAACCTGGCAGCACCGTATGGATGAAACTGAAGCAGAGTTTCAGATCTTGAAGACACAGTCAAAGCTAGTGAAAAGGTAAGAAAGGATCTCTTAAAAACAACCAGGATGCAGGGGGAAAAAAAAACAACAGTTCAACATCTGCAAGATGATGCAAAAATGAACAATGTGAGATTAGTAGGAATCAACAAGAAAGAAGGAGTCAAAATGATATAGCAGAAATATGGGCAGAAGAAATAGCAAAAAACTTCCCAAATTTGAGAAAACAATTGGACATTCAGTTAATTGAAGCATACAGAACTCAAAATAACATCAACCCAACTAAAAACACATCCAGACATATAGTAGTCAAGATCCTAGAAATTCAGCAGCAGAATAATATACTAAAAACCACTAGAGAAAAGAAACATCACATTTAAAGAAAAACTCATCAGAATAACAGCAGATTTCTTTTCACAAACCATGAAGTCAAGGAGAGTATGGAGCAGAGTGCTCCAAGTCTTCTGTGAAAACAAATGCCAACCCAGACTGCTATACCCCACAAGACTCTCTTTCAAGTATGAGGGAGAAGTGAAATACTTCCATGACAAGGAACAACTAAAGAATTTCATGATGTCAAAGCCAACCTTACACAGACTTCTAATAAATATTTTATAGAGGGTCCAAAGTGACCCAAACTCTACAAATGAGACCAGAAAGAACCCACCAAACAGGGCAACCAATTAAATAGGAGAAAAAGGAGTAAACAGTAGTAAGTAAAAACATGTCATTCATAAGTCAATACATTTCAATTATAGCCATCAATGTAAATGGACTCAACTCTCCAATTAAAAGAAATAGACTGGCAGAGTAGATAAGGAAGCAAAATCCAATAATATGCTGTATACAAGAAACACATTGGACTCATACAGAAATTCATAGCCTGTAGGTTAAAGGATGGCAAACAATACTACACCTCACACACACACAAAAAAAATCCCAGCACCTCACACACACAAAAAAAAATCAGGAGTAGCAATCCTGTTTGCAGACAATCTAAACTTCAAACCAAGATTGATGAAACAAAATAAAGAAAGCCACTACCTACTGGTTAGGGGAAAAAATCAAGATGAAGAGAGAGCACTCATAAATATGTATGCATCCAACATGGGAGCACCATATTATATAAGACAAATCTTTTTTTTTTTTTTTTTTTTTTTTTTTTTTTTTTGAGACAGGGTCTCGCTATGCAGTTCAGGCTGGCCTTGAGCTCACTTTTGTAGCCCAGGCTGGTCTCGAACTCGCATCGATCCTCCTGCCTCAGCCTCCCGAGTGCTGGGATTACAGGCATGCGCCACCACGCCCGGCGTAAGACAAATCTTAATGGATATGCAAATCAAATATCCAATACCACAGTCTTAACAGGAGACCTTAACACTCCTTTATCCCAAAAAGATAGGTCAAGCAGACAACAAATTAGCAAAGAAGTAGTAGAACTGAACAAGATCTTCAAACAACTGGACTTAGTGGACATACACAGAGTGTTCTACACAACCACTTCAGAATACACATTTTTTTCAGTTGCACATGTGACATTTTCCAAAATACACCACATACTACTGCATAGGACATGCTTAAGTATATGCAAAAAAACCAAATTATTCTATGCACATTGCCTGACCACATTGCAATGAAACTGAAAATATATGATAAAAGAAATCACAAGAACCCCAGAAATACATGGACATTTTTAAACTTTATTTATTTACTTATTTACTTATTTATTTATGTTATGGCTGGGTCAGCCTGCCCTGGCGGTGGGGCTGGCACAGCATGGGGTGCCGGGGATTGAACCGAGGTTCTTGTGGTTGCCTAAGCTTGCCTAAGCAGGCGCTTTAGACCACTGAGCTATCTCGCCAGCCCAATACATGGAAATTAAACAACAGCCTTCTCACCAACCACTGGGTTACAGATGAAATTAAACAATATCTACAGTTTAATGAAAATTCAAACACAAACTATCAGAATTTATGGGATGTAATGAAAGCAGTTCATAGAGGGAAATTTATAGCTCTGAACTCACACATTAAGAAAACAGAATGGGAACAAATAAGTACTCTTACATAGCACCTAAACCAAACAGAAAAAGAAGAGCAAATGAAACCCAAAGTTCAAAGATGGGAGGAAATTATAAAAATTAGAGCTGAAATTAATTCGGTCAATGTGAAGAAAACAATACAAAGAATTAATGAATCAAAAAGCTGGTTCTTTGAAAGGTTAAAATAAGATTGATAGGGGCTGGGGAGATAGCTCTGTGGCACAAGTGCCTGCTGGGCAAGTGCAAGGTTGTGAGTTCGAACCCCAGTCCCGCAAAAAAAAAAAAAAAAAAAAGATTGATAAACCCTTAGCTAAAAAGAGGAAAGAAAGAACTCAAATTCAAGCAATAAGAAATGAAAAGGGCAAAATTACTACAGACCCAGCAGAGATTCAGAGGATTTACTCTCACAGAACTGAACACACAGATGAAATGGACAGATTCATAGAAAGGTACAAACTACCAAAACTGAAACAAGAAGATATAAGAGCTCTCAATAACCTAACAACAACTAATGAAATACAAAATATAATAAAAAATAAAAAAACTACTGACAAAGAAAAGTCCAGGTCCTGATGGATTCACCACTGAATTCTACAAGAAATTTACAGAAGATATAATTCCAATACTTCTCAAACTCTTCAATGAAATTGAAATAATCCTTCCAAAATCATTCCTATAGGCAAGTATTACACTGATATCAAAAACAGAGAGAGATGCAACTAAAAAAGAGAACTATAGGCCAATTTCTGTCATGAATATAGATGCAAAAATCCTCAATAAAATCCTCGCTAATAGAATACAGCAAATCATCAAGAAGATTATGCACTATGATGAGGTAGGATTCATTCCAGGGATGCAAGGATGATTTAATATGCACAAATCTATAAATGTAATACACTATATCAGTACAGCCAAAGCCAAAAATCACATGATCATCTCAATTGATGTGGAAAAGGCTTTTGACAAAGTCCAACACTCATTCATGTTCAAAGTCTTGCAGAAAATTGGAATCGATGACCTCTACCTCAATTTGATAAAAGCCATCTATAACAATCCAATGGCTAACATAACTGTGAATGGAGAAAAGCTGAAGTCTTTTACTCTCAGATCTGGCACAAGACAAGATGTCCTCTATCACCATTCCTATTCAATATAGTTCTGGAATCATTGGCTACAACCAGTAGACAAGAGAGAGAGAAATAAAAGTAATAAGAATAGTTAACAAAGAAGTTAAATTATCCTTATTTGCAGATGACATGATGGTCTACTTGGAAGACCCACAACATTCCACCAATAAGCTACTACAATTAATTCACAAATTCAGTAGTGTAGCAGGTTACAAAGTCAACACACAGAAGTCAATGGCATTCCTCTACACAGATAACAAACACACTGAGAGAGAAATTAGAAAAACAGTACCTTTTACAATCACACTGAAAAAAATGAAATACTTGGAAATTAACCTGACTAAAGAAGTAAAATATCTATTCAATGAAAACTACAGTACTCTGAAAAAAGAGATCCTAGAGGATTTCAGAAAATGGAAAGATATTCCCTGCTCCTGGATAAGAAGAACCAACACTGTAAAGATGATCATATTCCCTAAATTGTTATATAGATTTAATGCAATCCCTGTCAAAATACCTTCCAGAACTGGGGAATTCATTTCTAAAATTTATTTGGAACCAGAAAAGACCTAGAATAGCAAAGACAATCCTGGGCCACAAAGAAAAGGCAGGAGGCATTACAATTCCTGACCTAAAGTAATACTACAGAGCTACCATGATAAAATCAGCATGGTGTTGGCAAAAAAAAAAAAAAAAAAAAAAAAATAGATCTGAGGATCAGTGGAATAGTTTAGAAGATGCAGAAGCAAATACAAACACACTCAGGCACCTTATATTCGGCAAAGGGGCCAAACGTGTTTATCGGAAGAAAGATAGCCTCTTTAACAAATGGTGCTGGAAAAAGTGGCTCTCTACATGTCAAAAACTAAAACTAGACCCAAGTCTATCACCATGCACTAAACTAAATTCAAAATGGATTAAAGATCTAAATATTACAACAGAAATACTAAATCCCCTGGAAGAGAAAGTAGGAGGAAATCTTGAAGACATTGGGGTAGGCAAATAGTTCACAGACAAAAATCAAAATGCACATGTAATACCTGAAAGAATCAACAATAGGGACCTCCTCTTGCTGAGAAGTTTTTGCATGTCAAAAGAAATTACCAACAGAGTGAAAAGACGACCCACAAACTTTGAAAAACTTTTAACTAATAATTATTCAGACAAGCATCTTCTATCTGGAATTTATAAAGAACTAAAAAACATTAGGATCCCAAAATTCAAAGACCCAATCCAGAAATGGGCATCCAAGATGAACACATACTTCTCAGAGGAAAAAATATGGTAAACCTGTAAGTACATGAAGAAATGCTTCACATCACTAGCCCTCCATGAAATGCAAGTTAAAACAACACTTAGATACCTTCTCACCCCAGAAAGAATGGCTATCATAAAGAAATCAACCCACAGCCGGGGGTGGTGGCACACGCCTGTAATCCCAGTACTCCGGAGGCTGAGGCAGGAGGATCGGTGAGAGTTCGAGACCAGCCTGAGCTACAAAACTGAGCTCAAGGGCAGCCTGAACTGTACAGGGAGACCCTGTCTCAAAAAGACAAAAAAAAAAAAAAGAAAAGAAATCAACCCACAACAAATGTTGGAGAGGCTGTTGGGAAAAAGGAACCCTCCTCCACTGCTGCTGGGAGTGCAAACTGGTGCAATCATTATGGAAATCAGTGTGGAGACTCTTTAAAAAATTAGTACTGGAAAGCCAGGCATGGTGGCACACACCTGTAATCCCAGCACTTGGGAGGCTGAGGCAGGAGGATCGGTGTGAGTTCCAGACCAGCCTGGGTTACCAAAGTGAGCTCAAGGCCAGCCTGAACTGCATAGCCAGACCCTGTCTCAAAAAGACAAAAAAAAAATTAGTACTGGAAATCCCATTCAATCAGCTATCCCCCTACTGGGAATTTTCCAAGAAGAACTGAAGACATCATATCATAGTGATATCTGTACACCTGTGTTTATAGCAGCACAATTTATGATAGCCAAATCATGGAAACAAACTGCCCATCACCTGAAGATTGGTTGAAAAAGATGTGATGCTTTTATACAATGGAATAGTATTCAGCTATAAAGAATGATAAACTAGAAGGCTTCATTTGTAAGTGGATGTATCTTGAAGATATACTCATAAGTGAAATAAACCAGACATACATGTATAAATATTATATAGTCTCCCTAGTGTAAGAACACAAAAGAAGAAATAAAAAGGGAAAGGTATAACACAGCTAAATGGAAATCAAGAACTTAAGAATTAGGGGCTGGAGAGATAGCTCTGTGGCACAAGTGCCTGCTAAGCAAGTGCAAGGTCATGAGTTGAAACCCCAGTCCTGCAAAAAAAAAAAAAAAAAAAAAAAAAAAAAAAAAAAAAAAAAAAAAAAAAAAAAAAAAAAAAAAAAAAAAAAAAAAAAAAAAAAAAAAAAAAAAAAAAAAAAAAAAAAAAAAAAAAAAAAAAAAAAAGAAAAGAAAAAAAGAACTTAAGGATTAAACAATGAAGAGACAGCAAGCAGAAGTTAGGAAACTTGGCAGGGCAAAAAACATGCACCTATGTACACAGAATGAATTAGACAATGGTCCTAAGAATCTGCAACAGGTTTTTGAGACTCAGAGTAGCAACATGTAACACTAAAACTATGCTTGGGATGCCTGTCATTCTGGTCTTTTAGATGTGTTCTGCTTCTAACTTAATTGCAATATTGCTATACTCTCTCTCTCTCTCTCTCTCTCTCTCTCTCTCTCTCTCTCTCTCTCACACACACACACACACACACACACACATAAATGTTTATTTTAAAAGAAAACAAAAAAGAGTAATAATGAAAAAATGGGACAAGGAAAAATGCCACAGGATTGACCTGCTATGATTTTGTATATGCTTAGATTTCTAAATTTCTGTTTAAAAACGTATAACAGTTTTTATAAATCACATTCTATAGGGATTTTTTAGAACATCAATGATTGATGGCAAATACCAGTTCCATGTTAAGTCTAAGGCATTTAATATTTAGAAAGACAGTGATGGTAAGCTCAAGTACTATGTAATAGAATAGTGGTACCACTAAGCTTTTCTTCTGGAGGGTTAAGAACCTAAGTTTGTAGACCAAAAATTAGAGAAAAAGAAGGGCTACAAGGATAGCCTATATTTTAACCCTAGCCCTTCAAGGTCAGTGAGGACTCAAGACATAAGAAAACCTGTGCTGTAACATCCTATAACTCATGGTGCCCCAAATTTTCTGTACAAGGAGATTATGTAGCCATACAGGAAAGGGATAGACAATGTATAGTGTGTCTCAGGAGAGTCAACTAGAGAGAAAACATTCTCTCAGACTTTCACAGAGAGCAAACTGGCCAAGCAATGGCTGTGACTCATCCAGATGGCTGACACTGACATCAGTTCTACAAAATGTTGTACATGGTTTCAAGGTAAATCCTGAGGGGATTTGACTGACCTTGTTAGATACCAAAGTTACATGTTTTGTTATATAGGCCTTGCTTTAACTTGGCCTTACCCACCCAGCAGAAAAGTCTAACCACGAGGCATAAAACATAAAGCTAGATTAGTATGCTGAGCTATAAAAGGCTCAAGTCAACAGCTTCCAACATTGCCAGTTCTGCCAATAACCCACTATTATGGAATATTGCTCTATGTATACAACCACTTTTTCTTAGTTCAGTAAAAAGAAATATTTATACCAATAGTGTTTAGGAAAGTTATCATGTCTGTATTTTATACCCTAAATAACTACTATGAAGACAACGATATGCATTGTATCAATTATTGTGACTGTCCTAATAATGTTTTTGAAACTGTCTCAATATTATTTCTTATTAAAAGTAATGAAATATGTTTGATTTAAAAATTAATCCAAATGTTGGATTTTAGCCATGCAAGATGGCACATATCTGTAATCACAGCACTTAGGAAGCTAAGTCAAGAGGACTGCCATCAGTTCCAGGCCTGCCTAGACTACAAAGTGAGTTCAAGGCCAGCCAGATCTATATAGGGAGACATTGTCTCAGAAGGAAAAACAAATAAAAAATACAAATGTTGAGAGTTTTTTTTTTTTTTTTTTTCCCAGAACCAAGGATCAAACTCAGGACCTTGCAATTGCCAGGCAGGCACTTGTGCCCCTGAGCTATCTCCCCAGCCCCCAAATATTAAGTTTTAATGTTAGGATAAAAGCTAGAATTAAATCAAAAAACAAAATCAAGCTGAGTATGGAGACACACTCTTACAATCCCATCACTCTGGGAGACTGGGGCAGGATGATCAAAATTCAAATTGCTAGAGATTTTTGAAAGGGAAACAATATAATACAGGGCACATTTTATAATGTTAGTTTATAAGGAATCACCCAAGAATCATATACAGCAAGTGCAGGAAATCTATCCACTAAATATTAAAGAAGCTAGTTGAGGGCCTGGATCCTACTTCAAGGATCTGTGCTGGGAAAGCCAAAGGTCAGGGGTGGAGGCTAGGAAGTCTACACCAGCGGGATAAAAGATCTCTGCTAGCAAGCTTAGGGATTTGAACTGGAGCTAGGAAACAACGCTCAAGGTAAGCATCAACACCCCCCTCAAATTCCCTAGCCACCCTCAGCAACAGTGAGGTCTCGAGCTACTTCAGTGATGAAGAAAGCCACATTCCCATCAGAAAAGCCAATGTAACAAGCTTCTCCATGAGACTGAGCAGTACACCATCTTCCCCTCCATAGCCAGGAAGGGATGCTCAAGATGAGGACCCAAGCTTCTACAAAGTTCATCAGTAAAGCCACCATGACAGGATCCTCCAGCAGCACAGCTCAAGAGAGCTAGCAGCTTCTAACAGCTCTAACAGCTTCTCCAAAAAGCATCCCTAACAGCATTTTGGCAGCTTCTCCTGTTCTGCCTTTATGCTGCTGGCTACACCCCTCAGGTGGGCCTCCCCAACCCAGCACCAAGCTAGTTTAATTCAGATGCATACCTGTAGACATCATATTATCTCACCACTGTGAGAAGCTGCAAGATAAATGAGATCCAAAATGTGTAATAGATATTGTAAAATGGGAAGAAGCCGGGCATAGTGGCACATGCCTGTAATCCCACCACTTGGGAGGCTGAGGCAGGAGGATTGCTGCGAGTTCGAAACCAGCCTGGGCTACAAAAGTGAGTTCAAGGCCAGCCTGAACTGCATAGCGAGACCCTGTCTCAAAAAGACAAAAAAAAGAAAAAAAATGGGAAGAAATTTCAAAAGGAAGGAGAATCTGGGATGTGGGAATGGAGAAAAGAAGGAATAGAAAAGAAAAAATGACCCACCCAGCAGGTCAGTCGACATGGACCCTAGACAGGGGGAGAGAGGATCAAAAGGGACAAGAGACACGAATAATGGGGACAAGACAGGATTCTGATCAAGTCTCGTTTATTAAAAAAGTGTGCTTGGGTATATATATATATATGCTGTGCATAGGGAATGAGGTAGCTCAGCCACTGACCTCAGCAGGAATCTAGGCAACAGCGGGTGACCTTGGAGAAGTCAGCAGGCAACTAGGCAACAGAGGAAAGATTTAGGGGAGTGCAGCTTGTAGGAGATAAGGAAGGTATGAAGGAGTAGAAACTTGTGAGGAAGCAGAGAACAAAGAACTCAACTCAGGGACCATAACAGAAATGGCTAATGCAGTTACAAAGCAAACGCCAGTTACCAGGCCCCTACAGAAAAAGGTACTTAAGATAGTTACACTACTAATTTCTCTCTAATTTTTCTTGATTGAAATGATAGGTTTGTGCTAATATTGTTTGGATACTTAAATGCCAATATCCTATTCTATAACTAATTTAAAGATTAGAATACACAACGTATTAATCCTTGTTACACTCCTGTTATCCTACTATCCAAAAATTTTGTTTTTTCTCTTACTATATTATGTATACTTATATTATTATACTTATATATCACTTATATATTATATAATGTTATGTATATACATGTATATCACTTAAAATGAATCTGTTACAGGTCAGAATAGTAGCTCTCTTCAGGAAATTATCATTTTGGAGAAGGGTATAAAAGAGCGCCCTGCAGTTCTAGAAATGTGCTATTTTGTTGTGAGTGGCAGTTACATGGGTAAGATCCACATATGATTTTTTGCTGAGTTGTATGTTTCGCTGTGTGTAGTTTAACCTCATAAAAAGATATTTTAATTTTAATTTACTATGTGTAGTTTATACCTCATAAAAGGATATTTTAATTGTAAAAGATTTAATTTTAAAAGTTTGGGATAAAGTCAGGGATAATTTGCCTAGCAGCTTCTAAGGAGGCATGAACTGACATGGGAAGCATCCGGGGCGGGGCACACGGGGGTACTCAGCCTTGGGTAACAGCACCACGATGAAGAAGCACTCTTCCTTTTGTGATGTGGGGGTTGGGAGTGGGTACCCAAGACCAGGCAGACAGAAGCCACGGTGAAACTGAAAGATTAAAAATTAAATTACTAATTCATTAGGAAACAATAAAATTATATGCTAACACATTATAAAATTCGTTTTCCAAAGTGAACATAGTGAACACAGTGGGTCGGACAGTAGAGATGGAACTGAGAGCTGCCCTGTCCTCTGCGGGGACACAGGCGGGGTTGTTAGGGTCCTGGAGCCAGGGACTGCGGGCCAAGTGCCCCCTGGAGGGACTCATCCGTGTCCTACTAGTAACCCAAGGGCAGAAATGGCTTGTGTCAGGTTGGGCTTTGCGCCCCCTACAGGACAGTTCTGGGATTACAGGACAAACTCTCACCTAAAAAGCCGCAGCACTTGGTGAGCAAAGCTGCCCTCACTCGGGTCTCCTTGGCTTCAGAGCGCCCCTCTGTGGGAGAAGAGGCCAAGTGCACGTAGTATCACCCGTTGCCACCCATTTCTAAGACGTTTGTATCAGAGGAGGCCAGGTTAGAAAAGAATAATATAATATCAATCAAAAGCAATGTATTAACTAAATTCAGTAGCAGGTGTGAGAATGCACCTTCCTGTCTTATATTAAGTCAGATATGAAAGAGATTTCATAAAATGTAAAAAGGTACCATTCTTCTAAGTAATAATGTTTGCTCTAGAAAATAAATTTTGTAATATGCTAGCATATAATTTAATTTTTAATTTCTAGGTTTCTAATATAATGAATATCATTAGACATAATGCTTACAAACAAAAATTTTGGAGTCTTCATCGTTTTTAAAAAGTGAGTTCAAGTCCTAAGGCTAAAGACTTGGAATTGCTGCCTAAAAGGAACAAGAAACAGCTGACCAAGCCCTGAGCTGACTGATGCGCTCAGCTAGAACAGGTAAGGAAAACCTTAACTGGATATTTACATATCTCTCACAGTATAATTCAAACTAGAACTTTACTTATTTTGTAACTGATTATGAAAGTTAAGTTTCTTTCAGAGTCTGTTAAGAACAAAAAGACCTTTTAGAGCACTGAATACATTTTTCAGTAATTCCAAGAATGATTATAACCTTGAGACTAAAACAAGTTTGTTGAAGGAAACTAAATTTAGTAGAAATTTTGCCCTAGAAAACTGTTCATCCTTGAGGTGGGGAGATAGCTCGGCAGTCTAAGTGCCTGCCTGACAAGCACAAGGACCCAAGCTTGATCCCTGGTACTGTATGACATGCAGGGACTAGAAGCCAGGGCTCACTGTGCCAGCCACTGAAACTGAGTGTATTGGCACACTCCTGTAATCCCAGCACTGTGGAGGTTGAGACAGGAGGATCACTATGAGCCAGAGCTGTATAGCAAGATGTTATACCAAATAAATAAATTTGAAAGTAAATAAAAATAAAAAAGAAAACTATTCATCCATATGAAGTTATAAACTGTTTTTTTTTTTTTTTTGAAAAATACGACTTCAGACACCACCTAGTTCTTAACTCCTTATTTTGACATCACTGTTTTTGTGTAATAATATCCTAATTGAAAGAAGGCTACATTGTCTCTTAAAGTTTGGGTCACATATAACGGTATACATGTTTTTGCAAGTAACACAAAGTGACTTTCAGGTTTATGTTCCAATACTGTGAGACCTTTATTTGTCATGGACGAAATAAAATGAATTTGGCAAAGGCCAAATGCAAAAGGGTCTAGGACATAGAAGGCAACAAGAAGGTCCTCAGCAGATACAGGCTCTAGACCCAACTTCCTGGCCTCCAGAATGCTAATAGGTAAGCCTCTCCACTTTATAAATTACTCAGCCTCCGTCATTCTGTTACAGCAATACCAATGGGCCAAGACACAGCCTGACATATTCAGCCCATCTCAGATGGGCCCATTAGGATTTTTCTGGATGTGTGAAATTTGTAGGAACAAACCTAATGTAGTGGGAAGAGCTCAGATATGGTGGTAGGTATCTTAACTCCAGTCACTTCACCCAGTTGAGACTGAGTGTCCTTCCTTACATGTGAGATTTTTGGATGAGAGGACTTACAAAACTTCCCTGTCACAAATGCCTGTGGTTATACTCTCCATAACAACTTGATATGGTTGAAATTCCCAGGATACATGAAAAGAGAGAGGTATAAACTATATGGAGAGAAGCAATATATGCCATAGCCCAAATTCAGACCAGGTTAGCTGTCAGTCACCATGGATGGTGGTCTAAATGCAATAAATAGTGAAGATTTAGGGCCAGCCAAATAGCTTAGCAGATTAAAGTGCCACAAGCAAGTGTAGAGGCTGGGGGTCCGATCCCCAGGGCCTGCCATGCTGGCTCCACCCCCCAGAGCACACTGAAATAGCAACTGAGTCTGGGTGGGGTGGCCCGCACCTATAATCCCAGCTCTTGGGAGGCTATAAACAGACACATCACTACAAGTCTGATCTAGTAATGAGACCCTGAATACCCTGTAGATCCTTCCCCAAAAATCATAGGGAAAAAAATGAAGAGTTAAAGACTAAAGATAATTGCATATGAAAGGGGAAATGGGTCATTCTAGCAACACAAAATGAATGGCTTGACTACCATGGTCGCAGGATGCTTAAGCTACATCCTTTTGAAGAGGAATGGGAAGAAAGAGTGATAAGCGATATCTAGTAAGCTTGAGCAAACCTCAGTAATGACTCCTATCTGTCTCCCATGCTGGAAATCGGTACCAGGGCCTCACACATGCCAGGTGAGTATCCTATCACTTCACCATATCCCAAGCACCTGGTTTCTTAATGGCATCTTAAATCCTACCAATAACCAAATAAGTTACTCTTGGGAAATCAGCAATGAGAACAAGAGTTCATGGCATTCTGCATGCATGAAATGTTGAAATACTTCCACCTCCAGGTACGCTATGACAACCACAAAGGTGGCGCGAGTCTGTAATCCCAGCACTGGGGAGGGTGAAAACAGGAGGATCACTACAAGAACAACCTATGTAGTGAGACCCTGTACCAAATACATAAACATTTTTTAAAAATGTCAAAATGTAATACCAAGTAAGTGACATGGCTCAGCAGGGGAGCAAACCTCTGCTGACTGCTCAGCATGTCCCTTCTCCAGACCCAGTTTCAGTGGCTGGCCCAGTGGAGCCCTGGTTTCCAGGCCCTGCATGGTATGCCATACTGGGGATCAAACCCAGGTCCTTGTACTTGGCAGGCAGGTGCTTACACTGCCAAGATAACTCCCCAGCCCAAGGATGAATAGTCTTCTAGAGCTGGTTCTGCGTGTTCAATGTAGAACCTTTGTTAACATCGTAAACTTGGACTTATAAGGGTATTTTCTGTTCAACACATTGAGTCATTTTTGTGGGGCAGGGGGTAGTGGAAATTGAACTCAGGACCTTGTGCCTGCCAGGAAGCTGTTTTGTTTTTGAATTTTATTCTTAAATACCCCTCCTTTTTAATTTTTATTCATTTGGTACAGGGTCTCCCTACACAGATCAGACTCATAGTGATCCTCCTGTCTAAGACTTTCCAGTGCCAGGATTACAGGCATGAACCATCATGCTTGGTTTCTGGCCAGCATGGGATTCCTGGGATTCCAGGGCCAGCATGCAATAAGAGAGATTGAATTTAGGACTTTGCCCTTGTCATGCGGGCACTTAGACTGCTGAGCTATCTCCCAACCCCCCCCAACTCTCCTTCTTATTTATTAACTAGTCCTTTAATTTGCCTGTGCCTACCTTCTTACCTTATGAACGCCACTCTCACAAGGTCATAGTGTACACCAACAGGATGTGTACTGAAGTACTGTGCCTTGTATCACACCTATTGGAGACCTCTGTGCCCACTCCACTTCCTGGGTGGAACTTCAGGGATCAGGCCAGGAGCCAGGCAAAGCTGAGTCACCCAGGATGCCAACTACTGTGTCATACAAATGTTGTAAAGACTCAAGCTAAAAAGGGATCTGCCTCACTGTCATCTCCCTACCTTAACCTACTTAAAAAGTGACAGATGGAACCAACCCCATCTGTCATTTTATTTAATCAGTAAGTTTATTTATTCAAACATCTGTTAACTAGCTCTGTGAAAAGCATTGTGTTAGGTCACTAACATTGGAGTGATGCATTTTGGGTTTATTTGGGCATTGGGTGCTCTGCATATGAACCTTATTAAGGATGAAATGCACATACAAATACATCAGCCTTCTCAAGATGCCAAGCCTTGACGAGTGGCAGAAAGGAGTGGAGGAGTGGAAAAGAGTGCAGAGGGGTTGAGCAAAAGCTGCAGAAAATGTTATAGATGATCCTCTGAAGTAAATTAATAACTAATTAACTGATATCCGATTGATCAGACATGGTAACGCCCATCGTGAATCTATCTGTGCTGAATCCATCATAATCATCATAATCAATCACCAGCCATCCACAATTCATCAATAAACACCATCCAGACCCAAGCATCACCTTGACAAGCACGTTTCCCCAGAGCACTCAGTAGACATCCTGCACTACGTGATTCTAACCCAAGAGAAGGCGCACATTTGAGCCGCCTCAGCCTCTCTCCGGAGGCCCTGTGTGGAGTAGACCCTCCCCTGAGATGCTTCACACATCCGCAGTGCTGAGGGACTGCTCTCCTTCTGTCCATGCTCAGGAATCAGTTGCTCCTGCTGAAGTCCGCTCTAAGCCCAGTGGCCATGCCATGCAGAAGGAAATCAACCATGTGATGTGTACTCATCTGTTGGGAATGCTGGGGCCAGATGGGAGAGCGGGGAAGGGCAGAACATTCCTTATCCAAAGCTCTGGGACAAGCAACTGCAAAATATCAGTGGTCACTTATTGCTCATATGCCGGGGGATGGACCTGAGCTCACTCAAGTGTCTTGCTTGAAGGCTAGCTGCTTCAGGATGCACTCTGCTGGGCAGCTCACCTCTAAGTCAATGGCCCAGCCAGCTGGGTAACTGCATGAAGGGCTGAGCTCAGATTCACTCCGTATGTGTCACTGTATCATTTTGGGGTTCTGTTTTAGGGGGCAGCAGCTATAGAGGGTGAATTCTTTTCAAGGTAATGGCAGAAGCACAAGAGAGCAAGCAAAAAAATGTGACATTAAGGACCATCCAGGGGCTGGGGAGATAGCTCTATGGCACAAGTGCCTGCCTGTAAGCACAAGGTTGTGAGTTCAAACCCCAGTCCCGCAAAAAAAAAAAAAAAAAAAAAAAAAAAGGACGAGCCAGGTAGCTCAGCAGACTAAAGCACTTGCTTAGACAGAGCACAAAGCCCTGGGTTCAATTCCAGGCATGCCATGGCAGCCCTGCCCCTGGGACACACTGAGACAGTAATTGAGACTGGGCAAGATGATGCAAGCCTGTAATCCCAGGGAGTGAAACTGGGAGGCTGAAAACAGGAGAATCACTGTAAGTCTGAATTATGTAATGAGACCTTGTAGACCCTGTACTAAATACCAAAAAAAAAAAAAAAAAAAGTAAAAAAAAAGTGATACTAGGCTGAGCTCAGAATTGGTACCCTGTTCCTTTGGCCCATATGCCATCAATGGGTAAATCAGATGCCCAAACCCCATATCTAGGAGCAGAGGTTCAGTGAGAGGGAGAGGGAAAGAGAGAAGAGCTACACAGCAGGTATAAAGGATATGCACACAGGGCCGGGGAGATAGATCAGAAGAATAAGTGCTTGGCTGGTGAGCGCAAGGTCCTGAGTTCAATCCCCAGTACCACACACACACACAAAAGGATATGTACAGTTTAGCATGGAAAAACTGGGCCAATAAATCAGTATACCACAGACAGGCAGAAAGAATAACTATCAAGCAAACAAAAATACAGTAGCATAACAGTATTCACTAAAATCCAATTAATATAAAGTAACACTCTAAAAATTATCCCAAAAAGCTGCTGCAGTAAGTGAATATATTTCACACTAATTAAATGTACACTTAAAAGTAGTTAAAATGGTAAAATTTGTCATGTGGTTTTTCTTTTCCCTCTTTACAATTAAAATTCTTTTTTAAAAAGAGGAGCTGCTCCATGGTAGCCTGTTGTAGCCAGGCTGTGAGATTACTCCCAATAATTCCTGCTTCCTGATGGTCACACCTGGTATAGTCTCTAACCAGACTTTCATTCCACAGGTGACAGTGTTATGCTAAGTTAGAACAAAGTCTCTTTGTCATAACTCTGCCAACAACTATGTGGGAGAGCTCAGGAGCAGATCTCCCCCACTAAAATTTGAGAAGAGTTCACAGCCATGTGGATAGCTAACCACCAAGTCCACACTGCTGGCCCTCAAAAGCGGTAAGGCAGTAAATGTTTTCTGTGCTTGGCTACTCCATTTGGGGATAATGTGTAGCCCAACAACAGCTAACTGGTACCCCATGTGATAATCACTGCTATTCATAGTGACCTGGGACCTAAA
Source organism: Myocastor coypus (assembly GCA_004027025.1). Taxonomy (NCBI): domain Eukaryota; kingdom Metazoa; phylum Chordata; class Mammalia; order Rodentia; family Myocastoridae; genus Myocastor; species Myocastor coypus. The sequence continues at coordinate 41,444 of PVJA010011448.1, forward strand.
ATTTTCGAATTTGTTTTCCAAATCTTCCATAAGAAGATAGAAGGGGGGCCTGGCAGGATGGCTCAGTGGTCTAAAGTGCCTGCTTGGAAAAACTTGGGCAGCTTCAGGGACTGCGGTTCGATCCCCGGCACCACATGCTGCGCCAGCCCTGCCCTTGAGGCAGGCTGAGCCGGCCATAAAAATGAGTGAATAAACAAACAAAGGTTCCGAAACAAGAAAAATAAATAAAACTTTTTAAAAATCCTTAAAAAAATAAAAAAAGAAGATGGAAGAGCAGGATCCCTTCAAATGCTCAGATTCCTTGTGTGGCACAAATTAGAATCCTCATCAAAAAAGGAAATTTCATTGAGCTGAAATACATTCTTCCTGTTCTTCAAGATTACAAAAAAACCATCATAGAGAAGAAAAACTAAAAGAGAGAAGCCAAGCAGTGAACAACTCAGCCATTTAATTCTTCTGGATGAATTAATGCTTACAGAAAAACTATGGAAATGTACACTATCAGAGGGAAGTTTTGGAAATTGAAGTTTGGTTTGACCCAAGAGCAGCCAGACCACTTTTCTCTAAGCAAATTAAGATGGGAAGAAGCTACTTTAATGAGTGATGCAGTGTTATTGGGTCTTCCACTCAAATAAAATTTGGAGATTCTTACTGATCTGGAGAATTTGTACTTATGAAACCTATCTTCTTTATTGTGTCACTAAAACATGAAGTGCATTTTAAAAAACAGATAATAGAAGATTCATATCATAATTTATTTCCTTAAACTTTATTTATTTGTGTTATGGCCAGCTCAGCCTGCCCTGGGAGTGGGGCTGGTGCAGCATGTGATGCTGGGGATCAAATCACAGTCCCTGGAATTGCCTAAGCTTGCCTAAGCAGGCACTTTAGACCACTTAGCTATCTCACAGACCCTCATTTCATAATTTAAACATTACCTTAATTCATCACAAGTAGAGGAGGTGGAGATGTACTCTGTCAAAGACAGTCAACAGAGCAGGTATAGTGGCACACACCTGTAATCCCAGCAACTCACAGAAGGCTAATGCAGGAGCATCATAAATTCAAGCGCAGCCTGGGCAACTTAGACCCCATCTCAACATTCAAACAAATAAATAGTGCTGGGGATGTAGTTCAGGGCAAAGCCCTGGGATCAATCCTCAGTACTGGGTGGAGGGGTTGTGAGACAAATAACAGAACATTTATGCTTTATTTTATTTTAAAGTTGATGTAGGGTTTTTTTTTTTTTAAGTAAAATGCAATACTTACTTAATGGCAAGTGCTCACAAATGAGCCAGTGAAGTAATACAAAACAATTTCACTGGTGTCAGGTAGTTACTTCCAAGGGCAATGTAAGCAAAAGTGCAAGCAGTCAAAGAGGAAATCAGGCTCTGGAAGATGAAGGACGACGCCCATTTAGATTCCCAGCAGATCAGGCATGACTCAGTTCTGCTTTGCCAGCAGGAGGGACTTCCACAGATTGCTCTGTGCTTCTAGGACTTGTAAAGTAGGTGGGGAACCTCCAAATTGTCTATGTACACATAAAAAAGTGTAGGAAATATCAAAGTAAAAGAAGAATATGACAACTGTGATCTAGGTAAGAACTAGAACCTTATCACCCCATTAGAAGGCATTTTGTATGGCCAGCCACATAGCTCAGTGAACTAAAGCACCTGTTCAGGCATAGTACAAAGGCTGGAGTTCAATCCCCAGCATGGCATGCCATGCCAGCCCCACCCCTTGGGCATACTGAGACTCTGATTGAAACTGGGTGCGGTGGCATGCACCTGTAATCCCAGCACTTGGGAGGCTGAAAACAGGAAGATCACTATGAGTATGATCTATGTAGTGAGACCCTGTACTAAAATATCTATAAATAAATAAATAAATAAATAAATAAGGCATTTTGTGCCTCTTCAAATATCATTCATATTTATTTTTTTTTCTTGTTTCAGAACCTTTGTTTGTTTATTCACTCATTTTTATGGCCGGCTCAGCCCGCCCCGAGGGCCGGGCTGGCGCAGCATGTGGTGCCGAGGATTGAACCGTGGTCCCTGAAGCCACCTACGCTTTCCCAAGCAGGCGCTTTAGACCACTGAGCCATCCCGCCGGGGCCCCAAATATCATTCATATTGATTTTATAATAACCACTCTCTTACTGCTGTGACTGACACAGCTCTTAATGTTAACAGTGAAAGGATAAAGAAATAAAGACAAGAGCCTGGGAGATAGCTCAGTAGAATAAGTGCCTGCCTGGCAAGGCCCTGAGTTCAATCCTCAGTACTGCAAAAACTAAAAATAATAATAAAAATATAAATAAAGATAAGAGGCAAAGCTAGGATCTGGTGGAGCCCCCTTCCTCTTTTATCTATACATTTGACAAAGTTAGTACCACATGACACAGAGTTGCCTAGAAACTAATGACTTGAATTGACTCAGGCAAGATGTTTTATCAGGACCAAAGTAGCATGATTGTTGTAGCATCCTGGGCTTGCCTTTCTCCCATACATGTGACCAATTTCTAGCTTCAGCCATTCCCTATATATTGTTTTTCTGCATTGTTTTATTACGTGTGTATGTGTGTCTTTGGCCTCTAAATGTGTGGCTTGATTTCTTTATTTGTAAATTTTGTATACATGGGATCACACAGAGTTTATTTCTATAGTTAACATCATAGTGTGATATTTCTTTGCACCCATGACTCATTCATGTTATTTTCTGTTTGTTCCATTGTTGGAATATGCCACAAGATATCAATTGTGTCACCACTGGCAGACATTCAGGTTGTTTGCAGTTTGGGGCTTCTCTTAGTTACTTGCCTTGTTAATGAGACAAAATACCTAATGCTCAAAGTTTAAAAAAAGTAAAGGTTTAGTTCACTCATTTTATAGAAGTTTCAGTTCATAATTGGCTGGTTCCAAGGCAGCGTGGCACATGGCAGGGCACAATTGTTCATGATGGTAGAAGGCAGCAAAAGCAATGAGAGAAGGATAGAAACAACACTTTTTATGTCATTTATATTGTATGCAGGCTATCTGTCCTCGGATGAGTATAGCACTCACATCTTTGATCCCAGCCAAACCATTCAGTGCACTGATTTACTAATCACACACCCTAGATTCAGCTACCTCTGAAAAAGCCACCTATGACTGCATGAGACTTTAGAGGGACATCTAGACACAAGCCATGACACTGTACCTCTAGCCCTCCAAAGTCTCATGAACATCCCTATGTGCAAAACAGCATTTAGCTCATCTCCAAGAGTTATCAAAATTCTAACTATTTCAGTATTTGAACTGGAAAGTCCAACCCTAAAGTTTCCCCTGAGAGTTAAGGAAAATTACTCGCTACAAGCCCTTGTACATACGAAAATAAAGTTAAACATTTTCAACATTCAGTGGCAAAAAAGAGACATACCCATTTCAAAAGTTACAAACTGGGTGATACAAAGAAATAGGATCAAAGCAAACCAAAAATCTAGCAGGCCATGCATTAAATCCTGTAATTCTACTTCCAGCATCCCTGACAACCTGTGACAAATTGTCAACTCCTAAGGGTGTGAGTGGCTCCACCCCTATGGCACTGACTGACAGTGGTTATAGCTCCCATGACTTTTCTCTGGGGCTAGCTCCGCTTCCTCCTTGCAGTTTTCCTCAGATAATCCATGTTTCTGGTTTCTCCAAACTTCTGGGATCTCCACTGCCCCTTTGGGTTACACTCACAACTTAACATATTGCCTCTCAGGGGCACACTGCCTCCCTCCTCAAGCTTTCTTCTGAAATCTTCTGAAATCTGGGGCCTTTCTGACCCCACAACTCTTGTATTCTGCGTGTCCCTAAAACCAGTGCCTCATGGATGATACCAAAGTCTGCTGTCAACTGGAGCAATGGCCAGGCTTCCTTCTCTCTTGGCTATAGGGGTCAAGTGCCTATGAACCAAATCTTGAGTAACAAATTCCCTAGGCTGCATCCATTCTGGGACATGGAATCTGAAGCTCTCTCCTCAAAACAGTCATTCACTTTTACAATTTTGAGATTACAGAGGATGGAATCCTACTGCTTTTTGTGAGGTCCTCAGGCCATCTTTTCTATTATCTTGTTCCTTCCTAGCAATCAAGATCTTCTCTGTAGAAGAAGATCTAGATAATCAAGATCTTCTCTTCTTTGTAGTCCATAACTTTACTAGAGTTTTCTTTCTGACCAAACTTGTAATACTTTAAATCATCCAGCTGGGCTCTTAGCTCTTTATTCTCAAGACAGATCTCGCAAAAAACTCCCAGCAGTAACCAATGCCACTACCTCAACATTATACTATCTTGAATTTTTTTTCGCCAAGATTAATCTGTTTCCCTTAATCTTAGTCCGAGGCAGTCTCGTTACATGAGCAACATACAGACAAACTTTCTGCCAAGGCATAACATACCTCATCTAGAGTCCTATAGCCAACACAATCCTTATTCCCAGTATAAACCTCCAGAACCTGGTCTTTACTGACTTTATGAATTTCGTAAATAAAATATACTACCATTCGGTGGTTTGCTTTTTTTTATGCTATCTGTGACACCTTTTGATGACCAAAAGTTTTTTTTTATATTTTATTATGGTTATATATATTTGCATTATCCCTTATGGATTTTTTCCTTTATATTTTAATAAATTCCTTATCTTTTGTTCCTTTATGTGAGCCTAGAAGACCTTTGACTTTTTCATTCATAACCAGGTGTCTACCTGGCCTTGTCTAAGAAATAAACAATGGAACAGATTGCACAGCTGTCTGCAGACATTTCTCTTTGTATCCATGCCCCCAACCATGTTCTTTCCATCAAGTTAGGAAGTCTATTTCCTCAGTATTCACAGTGCTGCTGATTAGTTCTGAGCCAAGACCCCAAGAAACCCATATAGTTAATTATTCTTGACCTCAGAACTCTTTCTCAAATGTGTGACCAAGCCAGAGCTAACCTGCTGGAAGATGGTAAATTACATGATAAAGAACCAAGATAAGGACCAAAGCCATTCTGAGCCAATGAGCTTCAGCCAGCCCAACACTTGGACAGTGAGTCCAGCCAAGGGCAGAAGAATCACTCAGTTGAGCTCAGCCAAAATGTTGATCCATATGACAGGAAAACCTTTGAAAACGTTTGTTGCCTAGTGATTGCGGTTTCATTCCCAATCCCCGCAAGCCGTGCTGGCCCTACCCGGAAGTACTTGCTGAGATAGTAATTGAGACTGGGTGTGGCGGCGCCCATCTATAATCCCAGCACTTGTGAGGCTGAAAATAGGGAAATCACTATGAATCCAATCTACATAGTGAGACTCTGTAGACCCTGTAGACCCTGTCCTAAAAACATTTTAAAAAAGTTTGTTGTCTTAAAACTCTACTCTTATGAGTACTTTAGAACACTTTCATCATCCTAAAATGCAATTCAATATCCATTAGCATTTCCTCCTCCTATACACCCAACAGTATCCATTTTACCCCAATTACCCACCTCTTCTGGACATACCACAAGCAAAGGGTCATTATATTATTGCTGCAGAATTCAAGACCAGACCAAATGGAAGATAGCTGTACCAGAGGAAAATTTTGAAGGCAACTTTATTATGCTAGTGAGCTGGAGAACCTTGAGGTTCAAATCACCAGCCTCTTAACAAATTACTAATCACTGATATTTTCAGAGAGAAGTACCCAAAGGCAAGATAGCATAACATTCTGTAGTTGGTTACACATGTCTTTGACACTAATTGTTAGGCAGAATTTACTCTTACAAGAACTAATAAGGTTACTATCACACAACATGGGGGAAGAATCAATCATTGTCTGATACTGGTCAGAGGTGTCCTTATGGTGATAACAATCTGGGACTTTAAAATAAATACAACACCATTATATGGCTAAGTAGCATTTATCTTGGAGCCGGCTCCAGGAACATCAAGGCTTATTAGCTTTAGTAGCTTTCTAATTATGAGAACCAATTATGCTTCCAGTCTCATCCTTGAACAGTGTTGGAAATATATTAGCAATAGAAATATAGGATTAAATTTTTCTTTACATTTAAAATAGCATCTATATTATGTAATGTTTTTTGTTTGTTTGTTTGTTTTTGTTTTTTTGTCTTTTTGAGACAGGGTCTTGCTATGCAGTTCAGGCTGGCCTTGAGCTCACTTTTGTAGCCCAGGCTGGACTCGAACTCACAGCAATCCTTCTGCCTCAGCCTCCCAAGTGCTGGGATTACAGGCGTACGTCACCACGCCCGGCTTATGTAATGTTTTGACCTGCCTTTTCACATATCAAAATGTTTTTATGGTTCAGATTACAGGAGTGTGGCACTATGCCCAGTTTCAATGGCCAGCTCAGCACAAGGCATATGGTACTAGGGATCAAACCCGGGTTTTTGTGCTTGCCAGGCAGGCACTTAGATCACCAAGCTATCTCTCCAGCCCCAGAAATAAATTCTTACGTGAACTACAGTGAAAGTACAACCAAAACTCTACTACACAAATAATCTTTGCTACAGTTATCATACCCAAGGCAGTCTTCACACATGACAGCTGGGTATGCCACGCATAAGTCTCACTTACACTGACAATACACGTACTTAGCTTTCCTTTCCTGTTTGATAGGCCATACTTGTCACCTCTCTTATTAGGAGCTTGCTGTTGTATTCCACAATGTACACTTACCAGGAAAAAAATCAGTAAAATAAAATATCAAATACAAATCATTTGGAATAAACATCAATACTTTCTATATCAGCTGTTTGTTTACTAAATCGAAAAATAACACTAGAAATAATTTTTTACGTGAACTACAATGAAAATACAAATCAAATTCTACCACAAAAATTACTTTAACTGTCACACCTAAGGCAGTTTCTATTGCCTTAGCACAATGTGTTTTGTTTTTCTGTCTTCTTTGGTAGGACATCTTGACATCTTACTGGTCTTCCTGATACTTGAGAAGCTCTTATAATGTTTTACCTGTTCACCAATCTGCTTCAGAATGTTTTTTAGGGGCTGGTGAGATGGCTCAGCAATCTAAAGCACTGGCTTAGGCAAGCTGAGGCAACCATATGGACCACGGGTTCAATCCCCGGCACCATATGCTGTGCCAACCCCACCCCCAGGGCAGGCTGAGCCAGCCATAAAAAAAAAAAAAAAAAAAAAAAAAAAATCAATGCATACAGAATGTTTTTGTGGAGTTCTTTAGAAAGATGTGGTTTTTCATTATTTAATCAATTTCATCCTCCAAGACAATTTTTCTTTGAAATTTTGTCATTATTTTCTTTTTATAAAAGATTTATTTATGTGTTTGTTTGTTTGTTTATTTGGTACAGAGTCTTGCTATGTAGCTTGGACTCCTCATGGTCCTCCTTTCTCAGCCTTCCCAGCACTTGGATTACAGGCATGCACTATCATGCCCTGTTTCAGTGGCTGGTGCAGGGCAGGGCTGGGATGGAATGTAGTACCAGGGATCGAACCTGGGTCCTTACACTTGCCAGGCAAGTGCTTAGACTGCCATGCTATCTCCCTGGCCCTGTGCTTATTATTTTCTTTGTAAACTATGAAACTACTTATGCCTAGCATGTTTAGGATCAAGTAAAACACAATCATTGGCCAGTGTTTTGTGTGACATCATAGTTGCCGCATAACTTGTCAACAACATATACTCTTCTGTTTTGTTGCAAAATATGACCATTTCTGGCTTCATTTGTGTTGATGGTTCACTGTCAATCTTTGTTGGTTGGTTTGTTTTGATAGAGTCCAAGCTAGCCTTGAATTTTCTATGTAGCACAGACCGACCTTGAACTCACACAATCTTCCTGCTTCAGCCTCACAAGTGCTCAGGTTACACATGTGTACCCCCCCATTCACTATCAATCTTATCATGATTGTGTAATGTCAACAGTATCAATATTTTTTGTGTTTCTTCACCAAATAGGAGGCCAATGTTATGTCTTTCCAAAATACAAAGATTGTACTATACATTTCTGTGTTTCAAGCTTGCAACATTCTTTTCAGGAACTTCTACTTTTTTCTTGGGAATAGTTCCTGAGCTGGACAACTGCTTCATTTTAAAACAAATATAAAATCAATTCTGTTATGATTTGTGTCTAGTTGTCACTCCAAAGTTTCATGCAGTCATGAGGCAGAATTCTAGAGGTTGTGACTAATTCGTAATCCAATGCTGAGATTATGTGTGTGAGTGCTCTATCTGCCCTGGGATGGACAGCCTAAATACAATGTGGGGAAGGAAAAGAGACTTGATAGTTGCCACAGCTGCTGCTCCTCCCTTTGCTTTTTGCTGTTTTCTGCTGCCATGAATGGCTGTCCTCTGCCAGGGGCAACTCTGTTTTGGAGCTAGCTGAGTATGGATTGAAACCTCCAATAACTGTGACCTAAACGAACCTTTCCTTCCTTAATTTGGGGTGTCAGGTATTTTGCCCCAGCAACAAGACAAAAGTAACTGAGACAGAATTTTGTACCAAGAAATGGTGTCATTGCTGTGATTATATCTGATCATGTCATTCAAGAGCCTTTGACTTATGGGAAGAGTTAAGAAAAATTTGGAGATGTCACTCAAAAGAGAAGTGTGGCAATGTCTTCTACTGTTCGGTATGGGAGATTCTGGTCAGGGCTCAGATGATCAGAATGCTAATAGAAATCCTGCTTGTAAATACGAGTCTGGCAGGTTTCTTCTGGAAAGAAGGACTATACTGGTTGTTGGACTCCAGATGATGTGTGTTATGGTTTGCAAGAAAGTTTGTCTGAATCTTGCTTGTTCCAGATTTTGCCTGATACTGAGTAATCTGGACTGAGTAATCTGGCAACAGAAATTTCAAGAATTTGAAGGCAGTGGCATGGCTATTGTTAGTGGGAGGGGGAGCTTTTAGTCAGATTTATACTGAGAACCAAGAGCAAAGAACACAGCAGGATGATTTAAAATGTTGTGTTTGGCTAGAAATGAAGCGCCAGTAAAGCTGTGGGCTGCAAAGAGAGAGCTGAGGAGATCTCCACTGAAGAGAAGAAACAGGAGAATAGAAAAGATGACCTGAAGGCATCACAAAAAGCCACAAGTCTTCATCCTTTACAGCTCAAAACTGCAAAAGTGAAAGGCTTTGCTTCGAGGTAGGATCCAGAGGGCCATGTGCCAGAATGGTGTTGGCCACAACATGTTCCAGAATGGTGACTCTACAGAGAATTTGTTCCTGAGAATGAGGTTGAGAGTGTTCAGCAATCCAGGCACTCAACCCCTACAGACAAGAGAGAAGGAAACCTGGCTACTGCTCCAGCTAGCAGCAGACCTTGACATGTGCCATTGGTTTTAGGTGCATGCAAAATGCAAGGGTTCTGAGGGGGTCTTTTTCAATTAAAATTTTCTTTTATTTTGAAGAGTTCTGAGGTTAAGAAGGCTTCCACCTAGATTTCAGAAGACCTGGGAGACCAAGCAATGTGCCTTTTGGAGGGCAGTGTGGGAAGCAAAGAGTGAGAAGCCTACAGTCCAGTGGAAACCTCAGAAGGAAGCCCTGAATTTCATGAAAGCCATGAAAAAAATATTTCTGCTATAAAGGCATCATGGCTAATTTTTTGAAAAGGCACTTTATGGGAGTGCATAATGCCCATATTTATTTCTTAGGAGTATGCCTATCAATGAATTATTTTAATTTTATGAGTTTTATTGTATTAAACAATGTTTACTTAACAGGAAAGTAAAATATTAATAATGAATTTTAATATGTAATGAATGTACAGAATAAACAAACATTTTCAACATCAACTGTTTACCTGCTTAGAAGATCTAGAATATAATAGGAGAAATAAATTCCTCCTGAGCAATTTCCCTGGCGGGCGTACACTGCACCAGAAAGCAGAGCCGGGAAGCTATGGCTTCAGTCATCTCTGCATCGGAGCCCAGGGACCCTTCCAGGCCGAGGTCCACACAGATACGCAGGATCTTAGCTTTCTAAGAGTCAAGCTATCTCCATGGGAGATTGCCTCCTGGTGTGGGAAAGGGGGAAATTATTTTGTTTCTTTTTCAAGGCCATTTTTAAATGAATGAATAACTGGGTGGAGAAAGGGCAAGAAGTGCCAGATGCCAGGGAGAGCGGCTGGCAGGTTGGGGGAGTACTCTAGACGCGGGACCCGGAGTGTAGAAGCGGGCTCCAGGCGTGGGGGTGGGCGGGGCTCCTGGCGACGATGGGCGGGGCCACGAGGACAGACCCGCCCCTGTGGCTGGGGGCGGGGCCTCGCTCCTGAAGGCACAGGGGGGAGCTGGAGCAGCAATGGCGGCGTCCAGTGCGTTGCTCGTGATGGGCGTGAGCGGCGCGGGAAAGTAGGTCTGGGGCTCTGGGTGCGGGGACGAAGACCATGGGGACCTTACTCCTAGCGAGGCGTCCGAGACCCCGCGCCGGCTGGGGACCTGCTGTGCTAGTCTCGCAGCCCGGGGCGCCCCGGGAGCAGGGACGCAGGCCCTGAGCCGGAAGGGGCTGTGTCTGAGAGGGAGGCGGGAACGCGGCGGAGTTGGGAGACGGGCGAGGACCCTGGAAAGTTCGCGGTATTACCTGGCCGAACCGGCCTCGGGGACTGGGGAGTTAGCCTTGACTTCCTAAGGACCGGAATCTGGCCATGTGTCCTTATCTGGCCATGTGTCCTTATCCAAAAACAGGCGCGGGGTCGACAGGATGGCTCAGGGGTCTAAAGCGCCTTCTGGCGGCTGTAGGGACCGCGGTTCGATCCCCGGCACCACGTGCTGCGCTAGACCTGCCCTCAGGGCATGCTGAGCTGGCCATAAAAATAAATAAACAAACAAAAGTTCTGAAACAAACAAAAAAAAATTAAAATAACAAAAGCAGGCGCGGCAGTATACAACCAAGGGAGTCAAAGACACAGTCTAAGATATAACCTTCTGTGGTTAAAGGTCAGAGAAATCGTCAGGTGTTGCTGACTGAATAATAAAATGACTGAGAATTGATTGTGTTAACCATACGATGTTAGAACATCAAGTTTTTTGGTGACTTGATGAGTCCCAGTTTGATCCCCACAGGGTTTTTAATTATACATCATGACATTTGGAAAAAGAATTGGCACACAATAGTTTTAAGAGAATGTTAAAACAGGAGAGTGTATTTAAGACACTGTTAAATGATGAGTAATAAGCTTACCTATTTCCAGTGTCCAGTGCTGTGTCCACTGCTTTCCCCTTCCCACGTGAACAAAGGAAACCCATTTCTATTTGTTCACTGATGGGGCCAAGCAGTTCTGCACGTAGGAAATGCTCAGTATTGGTTGACTTAGAGTATGAAAGAGCTACTTGAACATCAGCAATACTAACTTTCTTAATTTATAAAAAATTGTTTTCATTAGAAGAAAATTCTATTTTAAAAATGTCATTGTAAACTGCAAGAATGTCTGTTAACATCACAGTTAAACCTACCGTAGAAGAAGGTATGTCACCAAATGCCCATTTAGCCCACCCAAAGATCTCCAGTCTATACTCCACTGACCTTCTGTGTCCCATTTTTAAAGACTTATTTTAATTTTTAAACAAGAGAAAGTAGACTGGGACATGTTGCTAAGTGTTAACTGCCCATATTCGCATAGACACACAGTAGACTGTGAACTCAGTGTACAGAGAAAGGCAGGGTAAAGCTGGAATTCTGTGCACTGCTGCACAGGGCCGAGCACCCTGCCTCACAGCAGAGCCAAAGGAACACAAAGGTTTTCTTTTTTCTCTGCAGAGCCCAGTGGTGTTGAATCCATAGAATTTGTATTGAGGAAGGAAATTTAGACAGAAGGTTGTACGGATTTTTTTCCCATTGTATTCTTGTTCTCCCAATGAAATAAATCAAGAATCATAGTATTTGAGAAAAGAGGCCTTGGAACACAGCAGGTGAGCACAAGGGCCAGCAGAAGACTGTAACTTGCTCCCAGGGATTAGAGAAAAACAAAATCTTTAAAGGATTGGATTCCATCAGTGTTGTTAGTCATCCTTCACCCTTTTCTTCCCCTCATCATCACCTCCATCCTTCATCAGTATCCTCTAGTGCTGTTTTGGTACTGGCAATCAACATCCCACTAGCACTTGCCAGGAAGGCCCTGTTCCACTGAGCTATACCCTGGCCCTCTAATCCTTTATTATTATCTTCTTGCCCCTTCTTCATCCATATTAGGAACCAGTAGCACTGCACTGGACTTGGCCCAGTGTCATCTTCAATGCCCTCTTCTAACAACACAGTAACCAGGAAACCAGGGAAAGAAGCTCTTGAGTTCTTCATGCTGCCTCTTTCCACTGGCTTTATTCTGTGACTTGAACATTTGGTCAAGTCCTCTTAAGATTTCCATTTGATTGCTATGGAAGTCACCAGTCTCAGATGAAATTCTTTGGAGAGAACTTCATGTTCAAAGAAAGCCTTTTCACTGAAATAAAAATCTATAACCTGATCTTATTCCTTGAAGTTCTGTCACTTCAACTGTGGTCCAACAATGCTGCTTCTGCCTGTTCTTTCCTGTCTTAGTTATTTTTTGCTTGTTGCTGGGACAAATACCCGACACTCAGAGTGAAGGAAGGAAAGATTTATTTAGCTCACAGTTCATAGAGGTTTCAGTCCATATTCGGCTGGCCCAAGGCTGAGTGGAGTAGGGTGGAGAGCATCCAGTTCATGGTGGTGGAACAGCAGCAAAATGGTGGCAGAGTCAGCCAATCAATCAGGGCAGCAGAGCAGCAGCAACAGCTCGAGTCTGTCTCTCTGTCTGTCTTTATATTACATTCAGGCTCTCCGCCTTAGTTCCCGCCTTAGGCTACACCCATAATCCCAGAAGTACTTTGACCCATATTCCTAGAAGTACTAAAACCCATAATCCCAGGGATCATGGATCAAGTCTCAAACTCTAGAAGTCTCTGCCCAGTGATTACATGAGGCTTTGGGGGGACAACTAGACATAAACCATAATATTTCCCTAGCAGTGCAGATACTTGTGGATGGTTGGCAAATGTTAACTCAAAAAGTTGGGATTTTAGCAATCAGTTCTGACCTTATCTGAAAAAATAATTGGCAGAGGTTATTATATTGCTGTTCTACTTCCACTGTCTCCTCACTGGCTTGTTTACCTAGTCTAATATTTTGTATTTCATCAGTATGTTTGCTTGCTTCGTGTACTTTTTCTTCCTTGGGAAGGCCCTTCAGGCTGACCTATCC
>PVJA010011449.1:0-54697 GCA_004027025.1 Myocastor coypus
TTCTAATTTGTAAATAATATTTACACAGATTAAAAATGGAAAGTGTCAATTTGTAAATTTTTATTTTTTAAATGAGGTATATTACCCTTATCAATTATAGTATTTGTGATTTAATCTCTGTAAGAGCTTTCCTCAAAATGCTAACAAAAGCATTTCTGTAGCTATTAGACCAATAACTCATACATAGGAAAATTTATTTATTTATTCATTTATTTATTTTAGTGCTGATGTTTGAACCTGGAGCCTTTACACTACAATTATTGTTTTTAATTTGAGTTAATTCTTGCTAAGTCTCTAATTTACCTTAATGTATTTAGCCAGGCGTGGTGGCTCACACCTGTAATCCCAACACTGGGGAGGCTGAGGCAGGAGGATTGGTGCGAGTTTGAGACCAGCCTGGGCTACAAAAGTGAGCTCAAGGCTAGCCTCAACTGCATAGCGAGACCCTGTCTCAAAAAGACAAAAACAAAACAAAAATAAATTTTAATGTATTTTATTTTACCCTGTCATATATAATATTATTTCAACAGTAAATAACATAAGAATTAACATATTTCCAAAAGGCAGGCCAGAGAACTCAGTGGATTAAAGCACCTGTTTAGCCAGAGTGCAGGAAGGGGGATTCGTCGCAGGAGTGCAGTGCCAGCCTGCCCCCCAGGGTGCACTGCTAGGGTAATTGAGACAGGTTGTGGAGCAGTGCATGGGTCATCCCAGTTCTTGAGAGACTGAAAATATAAGAATCATTACGAGTCCAATCTGTGTAGTGAGATGATGTAGACCCTGTAATAAATGTATTTTTAGAAATCCCATTTGTTTTTCTCCTAAATCTTTGAAATATATGTTTTACATATCTTTGTTTTTACCAATTTTGATATCACATTTTCAATGCCTGTAGCCATATTTGGCTAGTGGCTATCCCACTGGATTGGGATAATTGTAAGTATTCTCATTTTAATTTCCTCCTCTCTTAAACTTCTCAAATTACAATGTGATTCTTTGCCCAGCACCTCTCATTTTGTTGTGTCTTTACATTGTTTATTCACTTATTACAGTATTTAACCACTGAGCTACCTCTCCACCTTATTTCATATATTTATTATATGCATTATTCATCTACTTATTTGATAATAATAGATATGGCTAACTTGCCAAATGGTTAATGTTATGCTCAGATTTGAGGACCTCCTGCCTCAGCTTCCCATATTGCTAGGATTATAGCCATTTGCCACTATAGATGTCTTCATTATGTGCTTTTCTAGTGCATTTATCTAGACTCACAAGGTAAATGTCAAAACAACATTAACAATGCCATCAGGCAGTTCTTCTTTTAACAGAATACATGTTGAGTATTCAACATCTCATTGGAGTCAAATCTAATGGTTAAGGCATTCATGAGTGTTGTGCTACACTATTTGGCTTGTGCTACGAGAGAGTTCTTCTCTGATACTAAATAATCTATTGTCCTGAACTGACATTACATGATACAATCCTATTTCACATAGCAGGTCATTCTATATTTTGAGATATCCCAGTATGTCTTAAATTTTTGCTAGTGAATCTTCCAAGACTATATCAGTTAATTTCTCATTCCTGAGATGTATTTATTTTTATGTAAATCTAATTTAAGTGTTATTTTCTAATGGTCCTCAATCTGGAACTAAAATAAGAATTATTGTTGGACGTAGTCATCAGAGATTGGCAAGGACAGCATGAAGTGAAGAGAAACAATTGCAGGCAAAGATTCATGGTTAAGGAGCAGAACCAGATAGGCCTGGCCTTCAGCAGGTGTCCAACACACTGTGGAGACCCCAGGAGCCCAGACCTGTTGCTCTGAGTTCAGAGTCTGTGTTAAAATATTGTTTTTTTTAACAGTAAAGCCAATTTTGTCATTGATACTTAAGATCAATATCATATTAAAATGATGTTTTTGCATAGATACATGAAAATAGTGTATAGTATTAAATCAATGTTATATGTTTGTTTATAGTCATTTCCAGTGTTGCAGATGGAGCTTTAAAATTATATGCATAACTTATCTGTCTTGTTCATGTTATATTTCAATTGGACAGCACTCTGTGAGAGCTTTGTTTAAAATAATTGACATTATTAACAACAATGTTGAATGGGAAATCATAGTGGAGAATACCAAACCTACATATATTTGATAAAAATACCTGTCAACTTCTTAAGTTTCTTAGAATGATAAGATCTCTTGAGATATCTATTTCATTTTCCCTGGAACCCAGGGGGACCATACTCCTTATATCTGTCATGTGCATTGACAGGTGTAGTTACCGCTGCAAAAGAATCTCCTTTTATATCTCAATATCCATGTTCTGCGAATAAAGAATATTTCACCTTTCATCTGGAAATTTGCCACTATTTAGCCTCAAGACATAAGCTTTATTTCTAAAAAACTTCTTAAAAATTGTCAAGGATTTTAAAGGTACATTTTGTTTTGTCTTATACTAATATTCTAAACAAAATCACTTTATTAAGTAAATTTGAAATTATAAAATTAAAAATATATAATATAGGCAATGTTTTTCACAATCATAAGAATGATGCTTACTCAAATATGCGATATGAAAAGAAAAAATCGGATGTTATATTAATCTTAAAACATGATTCATTTGCTATCTCACTAATAATTTAGGAGAAGCTGACTCTAGAAATCATCTTCCATTTTGTGGAACTTGTGGTGGGAATATTTTGTAAAACATTGTGAAATCACTTTGCCCTTTACCTTTTTGAAGCATGTCTAAATAAAGTTTCACAATTCCACATTTTCTCTGGTAACCTAAATGACTAATTTGAAGATAATATCATGCAATACAGCAGCTGTTGTTGAATTTCTATTACTTTGTTTAGTGTAATTTTGTATTGTTTCTAACATTTTCTTACTATTCTTTCATTCTTCATATTATACTATAAAAAATAAGATGATAGTAATATTAGAAGAAAGTCAAACCTTTTCCATGGTAAATTCCAAATTCAATTTTGAGATAGAAGTCAAACTCTGTAACTTTAAAATAGATTCAAGGCTTTTGGGAGTTCTTTGATTTATTCAGTGACGCATATACGTCAATAGAAGTCATATATTGAATGGATAAGGTTCAAAATTCTTAGTATGTTGTCTTGTAGTAGTTGAATTCTTATTTATAGGTGGGCTATAAAGTTTCATTAAATATTTAAAAGTGACCAAAGGTTGTAAGACTAAACGCGCATTGTGCAGCTCCTCCATTGGATGTTAATTATGAGCTGAAGTTGTGTTAAGTGATGGGAAACACAATTATATTAAGCTTTTATAGTTGCAATTTCTATTTCAAAACACACAACAGCTACACATATCAATGGGCTTCCCCAAGCAATACTATTTTAACACAGGGCCTGTGTTAATAATAAGTGACAGATAAAATGCAGCCAAAAAAAATAAACACCCTGTAAATCCATAAATAAACTTCTACAACAACAGCAACATCAGGAAGTATATCAAGGAAAAGCCAAGAGGACACCACAGTGCCAGGGTACGAATTCACCTGCATGCTTTCTCTTTTATTAGTTAGCCATGAGTCTCTACTCATACTTTTGATTTATCACGATAACTTTTTTCTGATTTTTCACAATATTATGATGCTTGAAAATAGCACTTTATTAAGAACATCTTTACAGAAGCAGTGTTCATTAATATAATGACTCAAGGACAGAGTTTATAGATAATATTTCAAAAATTTATCCAAGTTTAGAGATGCCAAACAGCTGTAATAGCCTGCTGAATTGTGATTTCTAAGGGATTATATGCCTAGCCTTCAGATACAAGCTCATCAGAATCCTATAATATAGGTGTCCACCATGTTGGTTATTATGATGTTATAAAATGCATAAAAAATATAAGGAAACTTTTATATACATGAGCAGGGATAAGAGAATAAGGAAGGTTTTTGATAGAAAGTAGCTAAAGCAAAAAGTTCTTAATATCTCTAGGGCTAGCAAGGTAAATAAGATAATAATGTGATTCTGAGCACAAAAAAGAAGACACTCATAGTACTTTGGTCAAATGATGAGGAACAAAGACCTACAAAATTGAGTAGAAATGATGTACCTGACATCTATCACCTCTATTCCTTTAATTTCTGCAATAAATTCTTCAACTAAACCCAACCTGAAGCCAGCCAATAAACTTCCTAAACACTGAAGACAAAGCTCAGAAACAACCTGAAATTCTGCATAAGTACTGTGTCACACTAAGTGAAATTATTTTTTTTTCTTTTTATTTTCTTTTGTATAAAAATCAAATAAAATGAAATAGCTAGGCAAACTTCGACCTTCTTCCAAATAGATGAAAGTGGATTTCTCATTGTCTATGGTTATATATTAGATGAGAAACTCATGTTCTATCAGTAGAAATTTTTAAAAATGTATTAAAATTTATAAGGCACACTGGGTATCATGAGATTATAAAACTGAATAAAATATGGTTCCATTCTCAAATGTTTTATTTAAAGGGAAATAAGCATATATTTGATAATATAAAACAAAATATAAGTACTAAAAATTATATTACCACACTTCAGTAGAACTAGACAGGAAAATATTTTGTTTCTTAATGGACATATCCAGAGAGACTTCCAGAAAAAAGTGTATGATGAAGGATAAAAAAGACAAATAGATTATTCTACAGAGAGGGAAAGATCTGGTAGAAATCATCAAGAACTCATGGGAGAAATTGAGGAGAGGTTCATGGATTTTTAATATCTTAATTTGAATATGAGTTGTTTTCTTCTAGGAGAAGAAATAAACTCAGAAATTAGAGTTTGGGTCATATCTTAAAGTACTTGAAGAATGCATTTAAAATGTTGTTATAAATAGTGAAATAGTGTATTTATCAGGATAACAATGACATAAGAATAATGAAATTATTAATGCCTAACCATTATATTTATTTTCAAATTAATCTATACACGAAAAGTGAGAAAACTGTATATATTATGCGAGACACAGTTCAGGGCCATGAACCCTAAACTCACCTACTCCTTCTTCTTAAATGAGACAGCTTGATGGACTAGTGTCTAATCAGCACTGGACTACAGGTAACAGTGGCTTCATGCATTTGGCATCTTTTTTAACTTTCGGGATGCTGTGACTCACCATTGCTGTCATGGCATGGTTTCAGTCAATGCAATTGTAGCTGGACTTAGGAAATAATATTGTTGCTTTGCATATTATTATTCTTGTGGTATTTTCTTATATTGCCTAAAAGACATAACCTGAATTTACATGCATGTACATGTACATGCACATGCATGTAGGAAAGTACCAATACGCATTTTTTAACAAGCTCCCATTGCCCCATTAAAATTATGTATTTTATACATAGATACATAAAATGCTGTACCATATCCCTAGAATAAGAGATATACACAGAAATGAGATTTGAAATGATAATTTAAAGTACTTTGACAATGCATTTAATACTTTATTATAAATAGTGAAATTATGTAAGTATTAAGCCTGACAACAATAACATAACAATAACAAATTTATTAAGGTTTAATGCCTGGATTATTTTAAAGTTATTTAATCTATATGTGAAACATGAGAAAAATTTTGTGCTACCATAATCTAGAAAAGCCTTGTCATTTTCAAGTGTATGTCAATGGGAGAAAAATAATGTATTCCAGTAAAATGACCAAAACATAAAACTTCAATCCTGACAACTTAAATGCTTCAGGAAACAATGAAATTTTTCAGAACATGAAAATATTCTCATACGTTTTGGCAGCTGCAAATAAACATAATGAATCTAATGCAGATTTATAGTTTTAAAGCATAGGAATCAGCAGATGTATAATTGGAGTGGACAGCTCCAAGCCCTCTAGAACTACAGAAAGTGTTGGTATTGTTTTAAACATAACCCTGAACATTTTTAACAGCCTAATTCCTAGTTTTCTCTCACAGCTTTGTATATTAATGTATAGTATATTAAATCAGTCAGACTGGAAGCACACACACACACACACACACAACATGAAATTTGAAAAACAATGTATTTTAGTGGTTCAGTTATAAGTAGCTTATCACACCATCATATATTATCCATTTATATGAATCAACTATAACTTATTCATTGTATTATGATATCTTGCATTTCACTTTTTAATTGACACATAGTATTTGTACGCACATTATGTTTTGACATTGTATGTATTCCCACATAGCTATACTCTTAAGTAAATATACTCATGTATGTATTAGGTAATGATAGACATAGGGCAATCAACATATCCATTACCTTAAACTTTTCGTCTGGTGTTGTACATCAAAATCTCCATCTTAGCTTTTTCTCACTTTTACAGTGAATAAATTCAAATATTCTCTTCTTATTCTTTATCATATATAACACATAATTGATAATCACATTCATTGTTTTGTGCTTAGTACACTAAAACTATTTTACTTTCTAAGTCTACCATTGCCCTTTGACCAAGCTCTATCTAACCCCTACCTCTCACTCTGCCAGTTTGTAATAATCTCTAGTACACTCTCAACTTTGTGTGTGTGTGTGTGTGTGTGTGTGTGTGTGTGTGTGTGTGTGTATGTAGAGTCTCACTGTGCAGCTCCAACTCGTAGCGATTCTCCTGCTTACCTGTCTCCCAAGTGCTGGGATTATAGGCATGTGCCACCAGGCCAGACCCCATTGTTAGCTCAGCATGTCCTAGAGTAGGGCCAGCATGACATGCGGTGCCAGAGATCAAACCTTGGCCCCTGTGCTTCCCTAAGCAAATACTGAGTCCTCTGAGTTATACTTCAGGCTCTCACTCTCAAATTTTCTGGAATCAATATTTTGTATTTCACTTGTAAATAAAATCAAGGCATTTTTCATACATCTAACTTACTTCACAGAGTATAATATGAAACAGTTCTATCTGTGTTGTAACAAACTGTAAGATTATATGCTGTATACGCCTGAATAGTGTTTAATTTTGTCTATGTACCACATATCTTTTGTCCATTTACTCACTGACTGAGGTTTAGGTTGATTTGGTTTTTTGCCTCCTGTTGGAGTCAGTCTAATTTCTTTGGATTATATACCCAACAGTGGATTTAGTGTGATCTCATATCTACTTTTGGTGAGGAAATATCCATATTGTTTTATCGTAATGGTCAAACTGATTCACAGTCTCAAAAGAACACAAGAGCTCCCGTTCATCTACATTCTGATTAGCCTTGCTTGTTTTCATTATTCTTTACTTTATTGTGTCAGTGCTCAGCTTATTGAGACAACCGGAAAACCTTTCATGTCAGGACAGAGTCTGACTGAATCTCCTAGTGAGGGATGAGAGGGAGAATGCTCAGACACAAACAGTCCCCAATCTACCTTTCCTTATACAGGAGCTAAACAGATGGGTGGTTCTTTGCAGAGTCAAGAATTTGTTCTCTAACTTTCTTTTATTTTGGGAGATGTCCAAAGAGAGAGAGAGAGAGAGAAAAAAAAAGCCCACGTATAGATGACATTCTACCTTAATGATCTAATGTCTACTTGAAGACATCTGCTTCTAGCAGGATGAAAGTTTTGTGCAAATCTTCTCTTTGAGTTTGCCTGTGCTGGCAGCCTTCTAATTTTACTGAAGTGATGATTTGGACCTCACTGAATGGATTCAGAGAATCCAGGAGGACTTTGATTGCACTATAGGTGACTAAAGATAATTTCTGGTGAGGCAGCAATTCATGCTTTATTTTACATTCCTAGCTGCATGTACGTTCTTTTGGATGAAACGATCGTCATATCTTGCTAGTTAGCAGATATCAGACCTTTTCATCTTTGATAAGATGCTTTTATATGGGTTAGTTCTTGTATATAAGAAATCGTACATCAAGTAATTCTCTCAAGTCCAACAGACATTGACTGGAGACTGCATAGAAGAATTAGAGATACCAGTAAACATAGGTTGACTAGAAACAGTTTCAAAAGGAGTTAATTCATGTGTTCTATTTGGGCTACTCTAGATTTTTACAAAGACAATGAGTAATGTTTCTGATCACTTATGTCCAGTATCTTGTTGTATTTTTTTCTAAACTTCCTTTTATGTCTAGAATTTTATGTTCCATTTGCCCTGAGGATTTTGTATGGTAGAGGGCATGAAACTTTAATGAGCACCTCAGAGTTTTAGGGGCAAGTCATTTCTTGCTGCTATAAAATGCATTTCTTGGTCTGATTCAACCCCCAAAGGAATGTCAAAATGAGGAATAATCTTGATTACTAATTGCATTTACCACTTTTGTTGTGTTGGCATATCTCTACTTGGGTAGCATCCAGGCCATGGAGAAAACATGCAAACTATAATGAAACAGTGTGAATAGCCTAAAGCTAGAGGTAAATCTACACAGTTCCTTTGGAATATTACAAGAGGGTTTGTGAGTTTTGGAGAGCTCTTGCTAGTTTCCTCTAGAAATATGGTAAGATTTAAAGGCCATACACTAGGAAATTATTTCATAAGAACTTCTTTTATATGCTACAGTAGAACTATTTCGCTTTTACTTTCTTAAATTACAGCCCAACTAACACACATCCCATCTTTGCATAATTGTCTTTTATAGATTTTGGAGGATGTGGTTAATAGTTAATTATATCAATCAGCAATAAAATTGTTTTTATTAAATTATATACAAAAGTGAGGTCCTTTTTTAGGTATGTATTCACCCATTTTCTTCATCCTACCACTTCCTAGAGACATTTTCAACTTTCTTGGTAAGGTTAGTTGACATTGCCAATCTGAGCAGGAGAATGCATCACCTGTAACAACACAGTAGTCAGTACTAGTGAGTTTATTTTCCACTGGAATGCAGTGTTCCTCAAGAGACGCCTGTGACAAGCCATGGCATAATCAGTTTCATTTCTATAGGAACTTTGCTATAGTGGCCCTACTAACATGGAAGCTAGTTTGTGTTTTCTAAGAGCACACCTACGAGGGCCTCTTGCAACTTTGAAACAATTTCTATAATTTCAATTCAATCGTAAGAATGGAGTGTGACTCTCCATTAAATAGAGCACTAGATTTAGAGTATAAAATCAATGTAATTTGTTAAATGGGACACCTATGTGTTTTGCCACTTTGTAGAGCTCCCTATAGTTTATAAAATTGTAATAAAGGAGACACAGTATGGGGAACACAGAGGTGAGGTGAATGCAGCAGCCTAATGCAATAATATAAACTAAGCAAGGCACAGTGGAAGCTCCAACATGAGGGTGTGAGAGTGTAAGCAATGTCACAGTGTATAACTGGCAGGAAAGCCATTTTAAGATGTCCCTGAAAAAGAAAAACATCTTGTTCTAAAATTCATAGTAATCTTAAAATTTTGACATGCCTCTAAGAGCATAGGTAAGATGGTTCATATAGATTGGATGAACTACCTCGTGGGGCTGTGGACACTGCTACTTTTATAGATTCAAAGAGAGTTAATCCATTTGAAGGCCAGAGAATATACTGTACAGTAATATTTTAGGAGAAAACAGAGGTTTAAATAAGAGTAGAAAAATGAGAAATCCATTGCAGCAAGAAAATATTTCCCCCAAAAAAGGTACATATGGAATCATTTCCTCATTGTTTGGAAAGGGAGAAATGAAATTTTCATCAATGTAGAATGTTTTGTAATATCCCATGACGTGAATAAGCAATTAAGCTTTGACATTTAGATCCATAGAGTTAGTGGCTTCTTCCATCTAGTACTCTTAGGAGGATAGGAACATCTACAAAACTACCCTGCTTAGGTTTAATACAAAGAAGAGGTCACTAGTATGCTGAATAAGGATGGATCCCTAAATAAAAGTCTCAGAGTCAAGTTGGATTCAAGAACCTGGGGAAAACTTTGTGATTGCTTAATAGAGCTCAGTTATGTAGGTCCTGTACATGTTAATTATCTTCCCCTAACACAGACAAAAAGACGTATTGTAAGCCAAGGCAGAGTGTAATAAACAATTTAAAGTATAAAATAAAATAGTTGTACAGAAGGCAAATATCATAACCCAAACTGAGGCAGCAGGAATTGAAGCAAGAAAAATGACTGGATTAGAGACTTCAGGTGGAAAAGAATTGAAAACGTGTTTATGGACTCAGTCTTTTGTACAAATACATTTCCTTCAGAACAAAGTGTCCCATTTTTGTTTACTGGCATGATTAGGATACTGCAAATTAAGGCCGGCCAGATAGCTCAGGGAATTAAAGTTGTGCTTAGGCACAACTCAGCAACTGAGTTTGATCCCCTGCCTGCCATACTGGCCTCACCCCAGGGGCATGCTGGGACATTGATTGAGACTGGGCGTGGTGGTGAACACCTGTAATCCTAGGGCTTGGGAGACTGAAAACAGGAGAAACACTATGAGTTCAATCTATGCAGTGAAACCCTGTATACCCTGTACTAAAGACATTTTTTAAAAATTAGAAAAAGGATCCTGAAAATTGAGAAATTTAAAAGTAAAAAGTCCAGCTCTTGTAGGTTCAATTCACTCTGTATTTAGATAGAGATTGGGTTGCAGAAGTCCTTCGGTAGGCAATGTGCAGATTTAGCTCAATGAGATTTACTCGTTGTCTGCCTTCATGTGTATTTGAACTACAGATCCTAACTAAGGCATTTTTTAGAGTTAAACTCTCTTCACATGATTTTGATTTAAGGTTATGATTCAAACAGTATTCTGATAAAAATTAAGTGTGTATTTTTTTAAAGGACAAATAAAAACTTTGAGATTTGATGATACCTCAATTAGACCTGGAAGGGAGAGGGGAAGAATGAGGTCTCTTAATAGACCTCAATTATATAGGTACTGCCCACGATAATTATCACCCATTTTCAGTATCTAAATTCATCCTTTTTATTACACTGTATGAGGACACTAAATTTTCATGAAAACTACAAGTTCTGCTACAGAACCAGTATTAAGAAGGCTTTAGGATACAGCTATGAGCTAGGAAATAGGTTTTTGCAGAGAGTGACAACTTGAACAAAAGCAGAGGTGGCTAACTGGTAGAGAAGGATCATTTCGGCAGGTAATAAAGGAAGTTGCTTTAATATCAGCTAAGAAATACAGTCACTGATTTTACATATTAACTTGAATTATTGATCCTGGTTTGATACTGAGTATTGAACCATCATGAGTGCCAGTTGGATTTACAAAGAACTACATAATAGAAAGGGAGAAATGGACTTTCTGAAGGTGCCAGAGTCTAAGGAAATTGAGATTCAAGCAATCTGATTAAGTTCCAAGCATTTTCTCCAATATATTGCAATTTTTGTTATCTGGAAGCATAATGAAAGGATTTGGAGAAGTATTGTTAGTTGGAAAAGCTTTGAGTTATCGTCAGTCATGCTTTGATATTTGCAAAGACTTAGTACTGAAGGCTTTCCTACCACTGACACAACTTTCAGCTTCAAAAAGTGTTTCATTTTGAGATGAATAGATTTTGGAAATTTCAGACCAACGTGGCAACGCAGGGTGGAATGGAGGTACAGGAAAGGTTCTTGCCAGCCAGGAGGTGGATGGAGGCTGGACTGCTTTCCAAAGCCTCCATCACAGATGCCCTTTCCAGCCAAGCCTACTCCCAACAATGTATTTAGCTATTCAGTCAATGATGGAGGAGTCCAGTGATGAGAGTCCAGCACCGTGCTTCAACTACACTTCAGCATCACTGTCTCTGAACACATGAAACTTTTAGGAGACATTCGATACATAAATCATAATATAAAACAAGAAACACTTCTTTCTTGCTTTTCAATGAGGTATTTTCAAAATATTTGGCAGCAGCCTTAACAACAAAGCTGAAAGGTTGTCCTGTCCTATGAATTGAATATATTATAACTTAAAGATTGGATAAAGTATTTCACAAAGGTAATAGGACAGTCCCTTTATTTCTGTCAGAATATCTCCTATCACAACTTGATTTGAAGCCTCTCTCTGAGGCTTTTTTGAGTCGGCTGTTAAGAGAGGTGCCAGCCAACATTTTTCCCCTGAGGGTAGCTGATATTCTCCCTAGAAGCCATCTGGCTTGGGGAATAACTACAGTACAAGCACAGATAGTAATACAACTCCTTTTTGGGCAGGCAAGGTTCCTATGAATAGAATTGTGAAAGGCTACTAATTTTTCTAGCTCCTATCTTAATTGGGAGGTCTCCAGAAAATACATGTTAAAGGCAATTGTAAATGTTCGTTAAAGTCTAGGGGACATAAATCTTTGGAGGTAATATTGAACTAAAGAGCAAGTTAAGCCCTACTTTATGTGAAAACAAAGAGCTGAACTGAGCAGAAAGGAAGATGATATCCTGGTGAAGGAAAAAGAAAATTGGATTACTCAGAATATGACCTTCTGAAATGGTGTCCGCAGGGCATGTTTTACCTGTTGAAAAGAGGAAATAGAAATTGTCAAGTTATATATACCATATTTCCCTGAAAATAAGACTGGATCTTATTTTATTTTTGTCCCCAAAGATGTAATACAGATCATTTTCAGGGGATGTCTTTTCTTTTTCCTGGTCAACAATCTTCATTTATTTGTTCACAATGATCTAAACTTATTTATTTATGTACAAAAATCTATACTTACTAAAATAGAGTTAGGCTGTCTTTTTCTTAACATAGTCATAACTCTCTACAACCTAAATTCTGGCCTGAATTTCCAGCAATTTCACTTCTTGTAAAACCATTGGCCAGGATCTCTTATGTCCAGTTACAGAGCTGTCTTTAGACAAGCACAGCCAGCTTGTGTGTCCTGCTCACAGAACACTGGAAACACAGCTATGAAAACTTTTATCTTATGAATTCGTCACCCACATCCCCACCTCTTTCAGACTGGACTTGACTAAATTTTCATTATACCAAGTCTCAACTGAAGATTTACGAGGGAAAAGCAGCAACAGACATGGTGACAGCTGAAAATGATGATTCACACAAGAGTGATGGAAAATTTCAGGCACCAAAATTCAGAAAGCTTTTCTTTTTTATATAAGCAAGCTCATTAAATCCACCCACTAAAAACACTAAGAAGACCCATTTTAGACACAGCAATATCTGTCCATTATAAAGTTTGGGTATTATTCAGTTGCTGTTTCTATATTCTGGTCATTCAGCAATGAGTGTAGTTTATCTTTCTACATAGAATTTTCCCTTTTGTCCAAATATTGTAGGCAGCTGAATTAGAAATATTGTAGGCAGCAAGACAGGCTGTATGGAAGGCAAGACACCTGGCCACTGTGAAAGTGATAGGCAACCCAGCTCTGAACCAGACTTCAAGACAAAAGATAAGACAAGTACATCTACATTCTTCCTAATGATAAACATCAAGGCTTAATATTCTAAATAGGTATCAATTATCTTTAAAAGAAATCAGGAAAATCACTAACTCAACAGCTACAGGAAAGGCCCCTGATCTGTAGTCATGCCTGATTGCTGCATGACTTGATTCCCCACTTGTTCCTGATTTAATCAACCTAAGGTGAGCAATTATACTCACAATATTGCTGAGTGACCATAGCGTTATCCTACCTCATGGCCATCAATGAGTTCCCAAGTTTCCTACCACCGACTTGCCTCACCTCATGGATTTGCTCTATGAAACTATATATGGATGTCCTTGTGTCCCTCTATTGGTCAGCTTTCTTTCCTGTAATAAATATACTCTGCTTTTAACCTCTGTTTTTCCTAAAGCTCATTCCTTCGTTTTTAGGGAACATGAGCTCAGCACAGGAATTTCAGGTTCAGAATTTCTTTCCCCTACCTCACTAAGGTACTCACTTAAGTATTTGCAAATACTTGAATATTTGTACTATAATATAGACTGTCAGTAATATTTATATATTTAATTATATGTTAATATTCATATTTTATAATTCAATGCATTCATTGAAATACAATGAATATACTAAATGTATATATCTGGCTGATGATCTTTTTTTTTTTTTTTTTTTTTTTTTTTAGACAGGGTCTCGCTATGCAGTTCAGGCTGGCCTTGAGCTCACTTTTGTAGTCCAGGCTGGTCTCGAACTCGCACCAATCCTCCTGCCTCAGCCTCCCGAGTGCTGGGATTACAGGCGTGAGCCACCACACCCTGCTTTTTGGCTGATGATCTTAATAGAGCCTTATTTTTGAGATAAGATTTGTGCACAAGCTTTCTGAAAAATCATTCTAGAGGTTCTTTTCCAGTCAAGTCTTGTTTTCAGTTAAGTACAGAGTATTCCAATTCTGTAAAACAAATATAATTATTATGCATTTCTAGCATTTACTGATTTAAAAGAAAGTAAAAGAACAAGTAGATAGAGCAAACTGATTTTTTTTCAATAAAGGATTAGTTAATGAGAGTAGCACAAGTTGTTGATTAGCCATCTATCTGTATATTCAAGGTAAAAATTAATTACTAAAGGATAGTGTTCAGGAAACTTGACGAGGTTGGGATTTGATGATAAATCTCTAAGAAATACGTACAATTACAAGTTGTAAGCATTCAGTAAAACGATCTTTGCTGTGATTCCCCAAGGCGCTAGACAATGTTTCTTGCTGCCGATCAGCATTTACAAAAGCCTGTATTGCCAATTTGCTGTGGTCAGGCTGAATACATTTTAAAATTCTTGCAAAGTATTGGAAGTTAAATAGGAAATTTTTATGTTCACAGTATTTTCTGTGGAAGTAAAAGGAGTTCTTGTAATTAAAGGAATTTGTTCAGGATTTAGGGCTAAGATGGGGAGGAGACACACTAAGGCAGGGATACAGACATCGCAAAGGTCATCTGTGGGGTTGGAGACAGGATTGGGTGTAAGGAAAAACACAGAAGGGAGTGAAGAAGTCTGATAGTTTTTGTGTAATTTTTGCTGAATCCCTCAGGCTATTCAAAATGCTTTTCTGGAATAACTTATTTTGACTTGCTCAGGCGTACTAACAAGGCAGTTATTTAGAATGAGAACTCTCTGTGTTTTACTTTCCTTTCTTTCTTTCTTTCTTTCTTTCTTTCTTTCTTTCTTTCTTTCACTAAAAGTTTTGCCAACTGTGAAGATCCATCACTTGGACAAACCTGAGCAGGACTCTGAGGGCTCTACTGAGGCTGGACTCATTCCTCAGGAGGAACAAAGATGAGGGCCTTTTAAGAAAGCACTTAGCTTTTTTATGTACTCACCGGGGACGATTGAGGCAGGTACACACAATGTTAAAGATCAACCTGCCAAAGCTCACTCACAGTGGTAACCAAAAAATATAAGGACTCTTCACAGATGATGCAGATGATGTTGGTGAAAATTACTGCCTCTTACTTTTAATTACAAACTCCTTATACTAGTCAAAAAAAGATTACATTGGGTGCTGTCAAAGTGGTAACATGGGTCATAAGGTCCCAACATGAGTCTTCAGGTTCCTATACATGGCAAACAAAGAATTTGACATGGAACAGAATGCTAGGAATAAAGTGCTTAATCTTATTGAAGCTTAAAGGGTGAAAGTTCACACAGAGTGAACAAGCTTGTGCCAATGAACCAGAAGATGGCATGAACACTGGACAGCATTGGATTTAAGTACTTAAAGTGTTGTACTGGTTCTATGGTACCTCCCATTGGCACAATACCTCTAGAGTGTAATTGGCAGGGTGGAAAATCAGGTAATTTATACCTACTGTGCATGTCTTTTCCATAATTCACTGTGACGTGACGTAATTGGACCATGAGGTCTAGTGTGAACTTCTGACAAGATCCCATATAAAAAACATTATTGCAGGTCATGCCCACGTGTTAGGAAAAAGGTGTCCTAGTTTGTTATTTTGAATTTCTAGATCCCTTTATATTCTCATCTCTGGCTCTGGGTGGTGTTGACAGGGGGTCGTAAAGTAAATGTCAGGGAGGATATGCTGGGGCATCGCCCAGGATCACGGTGTTGGAGGGGAAGGATCCCGTAGCGCCTCTTGTACCACTGATATTAAAAATGGTAACAAAACAATGGACAAGAAGGGTGAGAAGAGCTCAGTATTCAGGGCTGAATGCTTGGATTAACTCTGGGATGTTGGCAGCTTCATAATGAAAATGCCGTGTCTACACTTCCTGCTTTCATTTTCTATATTGATGTTTAGAGTGTAGATGCAGATATAAATATCTGCATGTCCCTTCTTGCAGGAGAAACACACAGAAACACAGACACACACACACACACACACAGACTGAGGGAGGAGAAACAAAGACACAGAGACAGTGAGAGACACAGAGACAGAAGAGAAACAGGAACAGAGTCAGAGACAGAGACAGAGACAGAGGCAGAGGCAGAGGCAGAGGCAGAGGCAGAGACAGAGACAGAAAAGAGAAATTGAATCCAACCCAAAATGTCAGCACAAAAAAATGGGATAAGAAAAGCAATTTATTTAATTATATTAAACTCATATCATTCTAGTGAGATTCAAAAATCCACACTGGTCTTTGAGTCAGGTTTGAGCAGAGCAGGCCTATAGAATTTATGTATGAACTCTACAT
This sequence comes from Myocastor coypus, assembly GCA_004027025.1. Taxonomy (NCBI): domain Eukaryota; kingdom Metazoa; phylum Chordata; class Mammalia; order Rodentia; family Myocastoridae; genus Myocastor; species Myocastor coypus. The sequence continues at coordinate 16,486 of PVJA010011449.1, forward strand.
TTTTAGCCTCTATTTTATTACAAGCTTCACAAAACCCAAGGCAAAAGACAATTGTTTACTCTTGCAACTGGATCATAGGAAAAGCCATTAAAGTAAAAGTGGCAATACCCAAAGAACTACATCACACAAACACTTTCTTCTGCTACCCTGAATTTGAAAATTATAAGCAGAGGTGCAGACTACCAACATCTCATGACCCAGCGCCAGTCCAAATATGCAGAAGGCAGACTCAACAAGGAATCTTTCAGGTTGAGTGCTTCTTCAGGTGTTTTAGGGAGTTTGGTGTATCACAAGTGAAACAGGTACTCAGTGAATCAAACCACAAATATTTACAATCACAGTCTCTGAGTGGGGAGTCTACTCAGTTGGGTTCTTCTGGCTAAGATATTTCCTTGTGGTTACCTGAATTGTGGCAAAGATTTACATAAACTAACATGCCCGAACAAAACCTGTTATTGTGTTATTACTATTGTGTGCTTAGAATCCTGTATGGACAGCAAAGACCCCAAGAGATGATTAAATGCAAGGGACTCATGCACCACTTTACAAAATTTTGGTAAATTGGTAAATTGTGGGGAATTGATCACATAAGTGAAGAGTTTGGGGTTCCTGGCGTGATAAATTATTGGGAGATTAATGTGGGAGAAACTACTGAATAAGTGTTCCATTTTAGAGTTTTGCTTATACGCACTAATTTGGTGCCATCTACCTCTCTAGTGATAAAGGTCATTTTGCTTCTTATTGCAGAAGAAACACCTGCACAGAGGCGGAAGCACACACTACTTTGAAGCAGAAATGAGGAGAGCAGAGGATTTGCTGTGTTTGCTTTTCGAGTTGTTGCAGGTTAAAATAACTCTTATGCCACTTTGGGGTGACAATTCCTAATCCCTTTCATTTCTTATTGCAAATGTGCAAACATTGTAGGTAGTGTTATAACTTCAAGCAGGAAGTACAGTTTTGAAATTGATTTCACTTATAAAGCCAAGAAAATCTTAACTAATACCTGTGAAATGCATACTTCAAAAAGGAAACATTTTTAACAAATAATTCCACATTTTACTTTGATTTGCACCAGTAAAGTATAAAAAAGAATTTTAAAGTATTTAAGCCTCTTGTTTCTATGGATTTCCTGGTGTCTGCTTAATATAGAATCTGTCAATAAAACCTTCCTGCCATTCAATATTCTGAATCAACCTTCCCTGAAAAGACACCCAGGGTCACAGAGTACCGTGAGGCCACACAACTGATGGTTCTTTTACTTTGAGAAAATCTGCAAAGTGCTTTTATTTTTATAATTATCTGGGTTTATCCCTGACAATGCATACAACTTATATAATGTTGCTGTGCTTTAGGTTTATTGGTATTGTTTTTGATTCTGTGTCATCTCCAGGAAAATATCTGTTGAGTTTTAGTTATCGAGAGCCTGCCTAAGAGTCTAGCTAGCAAAGACCAAAGGCGGGGCTGGGAGCTAGCAACCTTTATGCAGGGGCTGTGCTTCCTTGCACACTGCACTTTCTCTGCACCACTGTTTTCTTCTGCTTGCTTGACTTGATTTTGGAGTCAAAGGTATGTCACTGGGCTAACATAATTTCAAACAAAGGGAAGTAAGATACTAAGATTATCTTCATCATGAGAAGAGATGATGAAAAGGAAGTATTAGGTTGTCTTTGATTAGAAAGATATCCCCAATCTGAAATAAGTGGTTTTGACATTTACAAAAGCCACAAAGATCACAAGAGAAAATCAGGTTGCCATGCGATCCTTAAAGAATACTACTTCAGGGTTTTTAAAATGCCTTAAAGCTGTGAAGATTTATCAAAGGAATTTGAACTTCTTACCTGATAAAATATACACATATGAAATGTCAATTTCATCCCCATGAGTTATAAAAATTTAGAAATATTTGTCTATATTTAAGCTAGTAGCTAAATAGGAACACACTGTAGCACTAAATCTTGAGCTCTGTAGTTAAAAATAGAAAAAAATTAATTAGAAAATGAATTTGTCAAGTCTCTTTAAAACTTTTAGTACTATTATCTCATGATATTTTAGACTGTAGGAGAACTTATATTTGCTAATTATTTCTTAATTTGGACAAGCAAAATGTGCTTTATGCCTTTATAGACTGATACAAACATTAATGATAAAAAGGTAAATTAACTTCTCACATTTTTGGTTAATTAATTCTTAACTGAGATGTATATACATGCAATGAAGATTTTTAAATTATAAAAAGTATATGCTTATTTTTAATTATATTTATATAATTATACTATTTATATAATTATACTAGGACACTGATGTTAAACATGCAAAAAATAAAAGTGGAAGAAAAAATTTTCTAATTCAAAGTCAGTCTATTCACTATGCATATCATTTGATCATACTTTGAAAAAATATTCATTCATGTGTTCAATATATAACATCCATGTACAATTTTCCTCAGTAACTTTTCCAGTGACAATGTTTATAAAATGTATCTCACTTCTACATGAATGCTTTGTATATTATTTTGTGAATACAGCACAATCATTTATCAAATCTCTTACTCATAAAAATTTGAGCTTCCCCAAAATTTTTTCTTATGATAAACAAGGTTTTAATGAACAAATTGTATGTGTTAATGAATTTATTACCTGATGGAAAATTTTCTGGATTTTTAATATATATTACAATTTTGATTGATATTCCTAGTCTAATAAACTTTTGATGAATCATAAACCTCCTAATAAATGAGAAGTCCTACTTCTATACAGAATTAAATAATATGGGTCTTTTTACTCATTTGCCAAACTAATAGAAAATTAACAATATTAATTTATTTAAATTTCACTTAAAATATCTCATAAACTATACATCAAGATATACCGAGTTATATTTAACTTTCCATTTGTTATTTTATTGAGAGACATTTTAGAAGTAAAAGTATGTAAAAGCATTCGTATTGAACTAATATTTAACTGTTATGGAGTAAAGAAAGTCCCTAGTTATACTCACATTCTACTTTAGGACCTCAAGAGCATGTCTGAAGAGGTCACATTGAGTTTAGGAACTAGGGGAGATTGCCCTTTCATTGACTTTTTAAAAAAATGGCTACAGTAAGCACGAATCAAGGTGCAGGAAAGCGAGGATGGAGTAACATTCTGCGCTAAGCCTTCAAAAAGTTCACGTTTTTTTTTTAGCCGGGCGTGGTGGCTCACCCCTGTAATCCCAGCACTTGGGAAGCTGAGGCAGGAGGATCGCTGCGAGTTCCAGACCAGCCTGGGCTACAAAAGTGAGCTCAAAGCCAGCCTGAACTGCACAGTGAGACCCTGTCTCAAAAAGCCAAAAAAAAAAAAAAAAAAAAAAAAAAAAAAAAAAAAAAAAAGTTCACTTTTTTATCAGATGTGCATATCTAGAGAATTAATAAAGGCAAGATTGAAGATTGAAATTATCTTTCATCCAGAGACATGAAGGATAGATGAAAGAAAATTTGCCTCTATTTCATATTAGTAGTTTGAGGAAGAAGAAAACTTTAAAATTGCTAATTTTCAAAAAGATTTTAGATTTCTACCTTTAAAGAACTCAGCTTTTAGATTTGTCAGACTGTATGATGCATTTCTGCCCAAGGGCAGATGAACGTTGCTCCCTCAGAAACCCATCAGGGCCAGGTCTGAAATGGCCAGAGGAGTTGCTGCAGGCAGGGCGAGTGGCGGTTCTGCCACCTGCATTCGTGTGGTGGCTCTGTTCAGGCTGGTTGAATGCAGTTGTCCAGCAGTGACTCTGAGAATGAAAATATCATTGCATGTCACTTCAGTGTGAGGTGATTTCTTACGCTCACGTCTACAGACTCAATAGCATGGAGTAGTATATTGGACAAAATTATTTCTTACACTTGTTAAATACCAGAAATGAATGGTTCATTATGAAACAGTCATGTAACTCTCTGCCTGCTCAAAACAAAAGTAGTTAGAACTAGTAGGGCCAACCAAATAGCTCAGCGGCAGGGCAACAGGTACAGGATTTGGGTTTGATTCCCAACATGCCTTGCCATCCCGGAGCACATTGAGCCCATGATTGAGACTGGGCATGGTGCCGCTCACCTGTAATCCCAGCACTTGGAAGCCTGAAAACAGGAGAATCACTACGAGTCCAATCTGTATAGTGGGACCTGGTACTAAATACATTAAAAAAATACTTGAAGCTAAAACTTACATCTGTATAGGTAGTTTTGCAAAACATGAATAGTGGAGGTCCATTTCAAGTTTAACCTTTCTCTGGTGTTACCTATTTTTAGCTCTAAAAGACAACGTATGAGCTATGTGTTAGAATGAAGCATGTATATTTTGATCCTAGAATCTTTTCGAAATGAAAATTGTTTCAAAGATATTCTCAGAGGTAGATATTTGAACTAATTCTTTCTATTCTTTCTGAATAAACATGAGTATTACGCCAAACATGAAAAGTATGGTGGATGGAAGCGGGCAAGAGGAACGGAACTGGCGGTTTGTTGACTGATCACACATTGTGTTCTATAGCTAAAGTTCAAGCTGTAGCTAAGACATTTTAACACAATATTTTAAGTAGGTTTTTGTGCTGTTACCAAAGTATCAGGTTGCCTGAAAGAAAATAAAAACAAGTTTGAATAACTAAATGACAGGTGAAGAAAGAAATTTAGATGGTGGTATATTTGCAATATGTATTCTAGAAATAGCTACAATTCTTTATTTGATATACTTAAAATAATATGGAAGATATTTTATAATATATTTGGAAATGTATAGCAGAGATTTTGGAAGTGAAATTAAAATATAGCTGGAAGTGGACTTACAAGGGTTCTCAGACCAAATCATTAATACAGATATTCTCTTGGGGAAGAAGAACAAGAAAAAACTGAAAATCAGCTGGATTAAAGTTATTTTTTTCAAATTATTTGATCTAACATTAAGTAAGTTTCTACAGCAAGAAATAAAGTGGAAGCGGTATTAAACAATTCTTAGAGAAATAAAATGGCTACTAGCCATAAAAACTATCTCTCTTATCAACTCTATCATTTGTAGAATGCTCTAAATTTAGCTATTTTTATGGCAAACCTAAATTGAGTTACTTTTAAAGAGACTCCTAGTGACTTTTTTATGGTGACAGATGGTGTTTCAAAGTCAAATTCCTCTAATCAGCAACCTGACTACATGCTCTTTATTTGGTTTCAGTTTTATGGAGAATGTATTAAAATTTTTGCATATGAAGAATATTGGAAAAATTCTGAATAATGAATTTTCAAAATAAAGTTAAAATGAATATATATTCATAACATAGATAAATTTCAGTTTGTATACAACCAAAAACTTAATTTATCTTCTTACAAATACACTGTCTCACAGTCCTACAATGGCTAATTTATAATTATTAGGTTAGTACCACGTTAGGCTTTATGTATGCTAGCCATATAGCTCAGTGGATTAAGCCCTTGCTTAGGGAGTCGCAGGGGCCAGGGTTCGGTTCCTGGCTCCACTTGCCACGCTGGCCCTGTTCTTGAGCTTGCTGAGCCAGCAATGGAGACCAGGCACGGTGCCTCACGCCTGTAATCCTCGCTCGGGAGGTACAAGCAGCAGGATCACTATAAGTCAGTAGTGAGACCCTGTACAAAGAGAGAGAGAGAGAGAGAGAGAGAGAAAGAGAGAGAGAGAGAGAGAGAGAGAGAGGAGGTAGTAGTAGGATACGATCTACATGATGGTCTTCCAATGGCTGCGTAAAGGTTGAGGTCTGAAGACTACAAAAGGCGGTTAACTTGAGAGTAGCAGAAGGGTCCCAGCGTGGAGCACCCTACAGAGCCAGGTCGGTAGCCACAGGGTCTATGCTGTTGGCCTGAAAAGTCTTTGCCAGAAGCCTGAGAGGAATGATTTATGCCAATGGCGAAGACTGACATCCTCTGAAATAATTAAACAATGCTTTCTTCTTCTTGCCCCCTTTTATCCAGGTCAGGATGAAAATGTGTCGGCCATTGCCAGGAAACCCATGTGGCCACACCCAGAACTGTGCTAATACTATTTTAATCACATTGACACAGCGGTTAACTATTATAGGTTGATATTTACATTTTATAAAACTCCGTTTTACTTTCTTGTAGGCATACCCAATTTTATTGTACTTTACTATGTTCAGCAGAATTTTGCTTTTAATTGAAGTTTTTTTAGCAAACCCGTGGCAAATCTTTCCGTAGCACTTTCCCAGTAGTCTCCAACAATTCTAATAAGGAAGTGTAATTTGTTTTGTGTTTTCATTTTGCAGTACTAAAGACTGAACCCAAAGTGATGTATGTTAGGCAGCATTATGGTATTTTTAGTTAATGTACATACATTGTTCTATTACACAAAAATCTATTGCATACTCAGTATATAACTGTCCAGTATAGGTATAAGTTTTATATGAACTAGAAAATAAAAGCAACTGAGTTTTATTGTGATATCCACTTTATTAAATAGCATGAGGCTCATGTGACAACGTGTCTATCCTATGTCTGCATTTTATTTTGCCCCTAAAATTATATTAGTCATAGAATTTGGTCAGTTTTGAAAGAGCTCTGCTATAAGAATTATACAGAATACTGAAGGGCAATCTGTATATTCCAAGTTATAGAATGCTGTTCTATTGTTCAAATGCTATTTTGTGCTATTAGATGCTATTTTGTTTGATGTACTATTACTTGAAAAAGAACAATTTTAGTAAATTATATTGCATCATATATGTTAATATTATAGACATTATAAATTTTAAAGTATACAATACAATTCTACTGTGACAGTAGTTGCTGCTACTGTTACATTCTTATTACTACATTTCTTTTCCATATCTACTTGGTACCCTGCATTTACTGAGTGCCCTGAATATAAATAATATAGTTATTTCTCATAATAAAACCAAGGAACATTATTTTTCTTTCACAAATAGTTCATTGAAGTCAACAATGCTTAAACTAGAAACCTTATTGCTTAGACCTGGAGCCTGAAGTCATGTGTTTGCACTAAAGAATATACTTGTAAGTCCATTGAAGGTGCAGCACCTCCCTGACAGGAAAGCTGTACCAGCCAAGCTAATGACCTCACAAGGGTTTGGGGAGGTTTTGACTTAGATGTTAGGCCTTTCACTCTGGTTGGCATAACCCTCTCCCCCTCCTTATCTCTCTGCATAATGGAAGCCAGAGTCTTGCACTGAGCTACATCTCCAGGCCTTATTACGTTTTATTTTGAGACAGGGAATCTAAGTTGCTGACCTTGGTATTGACCTTGATTTTTCTTCCTGAAGCTCCTGGATAGCTGGAATTTAGGCAGATAAAAGTCACATTCAAATGTTTTATCTTTAATTTTTGAAAATTTATTTTTAGAAATGTTTCTCTTTTACTTCAATGGAAATTATTTTAGTTTTTTTTTTTTTTTTCTTATTTGAGACCTTCTTTAAATTATGCAACCAAATGCTCTATGGCACAAATAGTAGTAAAATTTTATTCCACAGGCAATAAAATACTTTAATACTTACTTTTTAAAAATATACTCTATCAACCCTACTGTCTAGAAAATTTTCATTCATTCTATTTGGTCTTTCTCAAATAAATGTGATTTTTAAAATGTATGTCAGTGATCTGATTCTGTCCCTTCAATGGCTATATTCTTCCATTACACAAAGCTTATAAAACTTATTTTTCAAGTGATAAGCTATTTCATTTATTTCCGAATATTTTCATTATCCCTATCATTTTTCAAAAAGAAATTTTGATTCTAAACTAAAACACAAGAGTTAGGTAATGTCTTACATGAATTACCTCCTGTATGTTTTAAGTGTTGAGAAATAGATTGTGAGTTTTAAAGGCACCTGTAGAACTTTTTTTGAGAGAAATGCACACTCAGTCTCTCCCTATGTTTCCTGGGCTATATGCTCACTATTCTAGGCAAATGAGAATCCATTCAGGTCTAAAAGATCTCCAGAGGAATTTTCTTAATATACCTTCCAATGTTTGCAGTCTTGCTTTTAGTATAATCTCCTTACTGCTCACTTTACTGCGGCTGCTTGTGAAGTTCTCCTCTCCACGGAGATGAGGAACAGCTGGCCAATCTCGCCTATGTAAGGACATTAAGAGTCTAGAATACAGTAATTAAAGCACTGCTTTGCCTTGACTAACATTTTCTAGGATTTATTGGCAATTTTAGTATGTTTTTAAGAGTGGCTGCATGCTTTCTGAATTCTGGAATGAGTCTTTTTAATGAAAGCAACATTTTCCCTCATGAGATACTGCCTGAGAATCTAACAGTAGTAAAAGGACAGTGGCATACAACTTAAAAATACGATTGTTTTATTTATTTAAACCTTGTCAAATATGTGAGTTATTAGGTAAGTATTTCTGCATTTTTCTTTAGATTGAATGTAAAGGAAAACGAAATAAATTACTGACTGATGTTGTTTTGTAGTGAAACCAACTTTCTTTACAAAGCAGTTTTGTTTCTTGGCATTCTCTAGCTTACTAATGAGTCTAAAATACCATGGCTTAGATGAGTTCTTCAAGTAACCAGCTGCTGGTTACCAGTGTTGCCTCATTAAGCTTGGTCAGAACTGTCATCTATACAGATGTTATGGCACCATTTTGTACCATAACTGAATCATTAGTTTAGCTTTGTTTGGCCAGTGCCTACAAGACAAGTTATAATCTAAAAATAAAGGAGAGAAACGGGAGAATGTGAAGCATTCTTAACAACCACACTATGAGTTTCCAGTCAAAAAGATGAACTGATTTCTGTCTTCATCTCCTGAACACAGCCAAAGATGTAGGATGTAGAATACTTTCTGTCAAGTGCCACACTTTCCGTGTTTTAGGTTTCGCACATGAACGCTGCCATAGCCAGTCATATCTGTTATAAACCTAAAGTAACCACTGACAAAATATAAAAATACTTATTGGATTTTGTTCCAAAACAATTTTATTATTGACATGGGAGGGAGGCTGTATGTTGCCTATCGGTCATGATTTACCAATCCATAGTCGAGTACAAAAAGTGTTCAAACCTGTGGGTCGCGAAGAGACTACCAGTTTCCTAAAAGTTCTGAACTCCTGGAACTTTCAAAAGGACTAATCATGCCAAAGAAGGAAATTAAATTCCGAATACAGAATTTCCTATATGCCTTCAATGTTATTTTTTCTTGTACTGAGAAAACAATGCCAGTCTGACTGATGTGTACCATAACTTCATAGCCCAGATTCATTTGCCATAATCTAGAGCAGCATCTCAGCTTTCCTACCACAAAAAACTGGGTTGGGGTCCAGCTCTTTGCTCAGTGATTAGATCCCAATTCCCTTCCCGTGAAATCATTTACTCTGTTGTTCAGCCCAAAACTTACTAGAAAGCTTTCACATATTTTTGTCAATTTCAGCAGAGCTGTCATTCTACAGCATTCTCTAATGTTAACCTTTCTACATAGAATGCTCCCCTGGCTTTCTATTTATCCAGTGCTGTCACCTTTTTGTTTTCTTTGGTATAATTCCTGATTTTTAATGGGTCTATGTTGTGTTATTATTGATTATTTTAATCATTTTTCTTCATCTCTCCAAATCCCACTTCATCTGCTTTACATTTTCTTCCCATATCAATCACTGTCATTGTGTTATACAATGAAAACTATGCATATGCCATGCTTATTTTTGCTCCTCCAGTTGCTACATTGCTGAGGACTTACTGTGTGTTTGCTGTAACCACTGACCATTCCCAAGTACTGAACCAGAAAGTCAGTACCCCTCAAATACCTCACGCTGAGTAAAAGGCCAGCCCTAAATGACCACATGATTCCAATTGTATAAAACATGTAGTCCAGGTCAATGCTAAGGACAGAACACAGACCGATGATTGTCAGGGGTTGGAGTGCGCAATTGCACACATAAATTGGCCTGAGTGACAAGAATGCTATGCCCTGAATTGGATATAATGATAGTGGTCACAGGATACTTAAAAGATGCGATGCACTATGGAATCTGTCATCTGTAAAAGTTTAACTTTTAGTTGAGAGAATTTTAATTCAATTAAGAAACGATGAAAAAATTAAATTCTTAAACAGTCCTTTCACTTGAAGAGACACCTGCTAACAGGTCCTGGTGCTTCTCGAAAACATGTGATACAGAATAAAACTGGAGACTCACAGAGAGATGGAGCATGCTGAAATCACATCACAGCGTGCTGGGAACTGACAGGACTCACAAGCTCTTATTCCTTCTGCACACGGCACTGGGCTCAGCACACTGCAGATAATTTACCTAGATCATCATTCATTAACCACAATTGCATGCTCTCTAAGCACTAGGGCACGAGTTAAGAAGGCAGGACATACTTGGAAGTGTTACATCTGCACACTACTCAGCTAGGATCCTTCTTTACACACGTTCCACCTTTGTGCAGTTCAACAAGCTCTTTGCATGGTTTGGCAATTAGCAGTTCCCTCTTTTTTGGAACGTGTCCTCAGAACGAGATAAGCTCAGTGAAACAGAAATTAAGCCACACGATGTCTTCAAAATCATTGTGAAAACTTTTCCACCATTAGTACATGTCAGGAACCTGCACTGCTTCTGAATTGAATGGCTCCTAAAGCTGCTCAGACTCATTTTGAACTTTTGATTTAAATAATGAAGCACATAGGTGAGTAGATGAATGTATTCCTTGTGGAGCAGGGGCACCAGAGCACACACACCTAATTCTCTTATCATATACTACCTCTGCTATCTCTGCCCCTTTCCTCCATTCTCTTGACCCCTTTCCCATTTTAGAAACATCTAATTCCTCCATTCCTACTGTCTAGTTTTCATTTTGCTGTTTATTTGTATTTTGGCTTTCTCATGTGAGAGAAATGATGCGATATTTAAGCTTGTATTTCTGCTTTATTTTGCTTAATATTATTATCTCATCGTGGATTTATCTTCTTATAAGTAAGTAAGATGTATCCTTTGGTTAGAAAGTAGTGTTCCACAGTGCATAAGCGCCATATTTTCTTTACTCATTCGTCTGTTTTGGGACATATTGGCTACTTTCATGATTCAGCTACTATGATTTTTATTGCTGCTATAAACATGTGTACACAGTTAGCATTGTACATGTGGTGTCTTTAAAACTGGGCAAGATAATCAGTTTAACCCATAACTTGGTGAAAGAAAATTTCTAATTTTAGTTTTTGGAGAAATATCAATAACAATTTCCAGGAGCCAAGGAGATATCTTGGCAGTCTAAGTGCCTGCCTGGCAAACTCGAGGTCCTGGGTTCCATCTCTGGTTCTATGAGTTATGCTGGCCCTGGATCCCCAGGAAGGCCACCAGGAAACTGGGTGTGGTGTTGCAGCACCACCAGTACTGGGAAGGCTGAGACAGGAGGAACGCTGTGAGTCGAGTCGGAGCTGTGCAGCAAGAACCTATACTGAACAAACAAACAAACAAACAAATAAATAAATACAAAATAATGTCCGTAGTGGCTGTTCTAGCTTTTATTCCCACTGATGATGCAGAAGAATTCTTTCCCCCAATCTCTCACAGTATTTGCTCTTCCATTATTTTTCTTATTTATGCTTCCTATCTTGTGATTAGGTCACTTATTTTGAGGGGCCTAATTTTAGGATCACAATACAATCTTGTTATTTATTACCTTTGTTGTGCAGAGCATTTTTTATTTTGATATCACCCGATTTTAGGGTTTTGATGTTTTATCTTATCCAACTGGAACTCATTTCACAAAGTCTTGCCTATGTCGATTTGAGTAACAGTTTTATCTAGAGTATTTTTCAGCCGATTAAATGTTTGTGTTTTAAAATTTAGACTTTCGATCATTTCTGATATTATGTTAGTGCACGATAAGAGGGAGCTGGAGTCAGTCTCCTGTGTGTGTAGTCAGTGTTCCTAGTATCAGTTGTTAAAAGAGGCAATCTTTTTCCTAGCATGTGTTTTTGGCCCCTTTGTCAAAGATCAGATGGCAGAAATTGCCTGGAGTTGTTTCTGCAACCTTTATTCTGCTTTGTTGATCCACATGTCTGGTTGTGTGCCATGCCAGCTTTTTATTTTTATTTATTTTTTTTTTTTTATCACAGTAGCTTTCTAATACAACTTGAAATTGTGAAACAATACATGAAATCGTATTGTGATGTTTCCTGCTTTGCTCTTGTTCAGGATTGCTTTTGTAATTCTGGGTATTTTCTGGTTCCAGGTATACTCTAGTATTTGTTTTTCTACTTCTATGAACAATGTGGTTGGTATTTCAATTGGGATTTCATTAAATCTGTATAGTAAAACACGAATGTCTTTCAATTTTTTGATGTATTTTATATTACTCTCTTCAGAGTTGTGCATAGCAATCATTCAATTTTTGTTATGTTAATTCTTAAACATTTAATTTTTCTGAAAACTCTAGTGGATAAATTAATTTTCCTAATTTCTTGACCCATAATTTTATCATTTATCTCTTTATATCATCCTGTTATGCAATTTTACTGTTCAATCACAAGCTTTCTTTGCATCATGAGGCTCAGTAATTCCAGTAAAATTCTTTTACCATGCCCAGGTCCTTTCAGTCATAAAACCAAAATCAATGTCAAGGTTGTTCCAAGATATTCTAGATAGTCCTTTGGTCTACGGCCATACCACCCTGAACGCACCCGATCTCGTCTAGATAGTCCTTTGTTTAGAATTATAAACTTCTGCTTATCTCTTTTTCTTTTATTAGCAAAAGTTGTAGAGCCTGTGTAAATAACTGTCTTACCATTATAAATTTTAAAAATAATTAATCAGGGATAAATTATGTAAATATCAATGATTTTTGTTGATTTACTTATTATAATATTTGAGGACTTACTGGAATAGCCAGACCTCCCAATCTCCTATATAAACAATTACAATTTTTGGCTGTTTTTATATTTACGCCATTTTCAATTAAACACTGAGTATCCAAAGATCCTTCTCATCTGTTTAATTCTTTTTTTAAGAGCAGAATATATTTATTGGGGGAAAGAAAGTTTCCGTCCTAGAGGGGGACAGAAGTGGGATCAGCGTGAATTGACCCCAATCTGTTTAATTCTTATGCTTTCTATGTAGAATCTTCTTCACATCCATTTCCCATAGAACAATAATGTTCATGAGAAAGCACAAGTGTTGGGTAGGTTCCCATTTATAAGGACAGTGATCATTTGAGTGGGAATTATAAAGTGTGGGAATAACTGGAGACTTTTCATCTATCTAACTTTGCTTCCAGTAAAATAATGTACTCTATTTAATACTAAGGGATGGATCTACATAAATTCCTTTATTAAATAATACCTCATGCACTTCTCTATTTCAATAGCTGAACCAACTGGGATATTTGCTGTTCAATCACATTTTTGTAAGACTAGAACATAATTAACAACATCCATAAGACTCATCACGCTCTGCAGTCTTTCATGCTAGGGAAATAGATCTATGGTACCAGTGCATAAATATATTTGCATAAATGCATAAAATACATTGCTGTAGTGGATCACCAGGGAGCTGTTGATATTGATCTACAAAGTGGCTTAGCTCTTTGACTAACTGTGTATTGAGTCTGTCTCTTTAGTCTTTTTCTTTTTTTTTTTACTGAACTATATAGGCTTTAATGTGATTATTAGTCAAATGGGGTAATGTTCTGACCAAAGGAAATATCTATTTAGTTCCCTTTTGACATCTTATATTTTCCTCTTCATAGACAGTGTCTAACTTTAGTGACAGATATGCAGATCTGGAAACCTCTAATTCTTTATCATACATTTTTATTTTGATTAAAACAACCAAGAGCAGCCAGGGTATGGCAAATGTTATCCCATGATTCTACCTGCTATCAAGTTTGGCTGGGGTGATTAAGTAGTACATTGCAAAGGTAATGGCAGGCCCCTTCAGAGATTAGTTTAAAAATGGCTCTGTTGTTCTGCAGACTTTTGAGTTTTTAGAGACCCAGAATCCTTTTTTAATGTTCTACTTGTATTTAAAATTTCTACTTAATATGAATTTGAGATGTTCAAGTGTGGCAGCTAAAGTATTCTCAATTTCTTTTGTAACTATAATTTTTTATATCTTAATCTCCTTAAGGTTGACATGTTTTTAAAAGAATTTGTTTTGGAAGATATCAAATGGAGGAGGCAACCCTCAACAGATGTCAGTATTGCTTTATGTGTTTGATGGTATCAGAGACATCAAGTCCCCTTTTTCAGAATTTCCAGTGAGTGATTCCCATGCCTGCAACAGGTAACAGAGCATAGCGATATGAATGCTAGGCATATGGGTATAGAAGTATAAAAAACATTGCGACATCCAAAGTTGTATGTTCTTATTTGTGCCCCTAACATACTTCCCTTTCTTTGAATGTGAGAAGAACATATGATAATGAGAGGGTATTGCACTGTGATGAAATTATCCAAATGAGCAAAAGTGTCCTGATCCAATTTAGCAAGCCTTAAAAGGGAGGGAGCTGTTTACCAATTTAAAATGTGGAGAGGTAAGGAACTGTGAACTGCTTTGTGCACGGAAGCTCACCCCTGGCCTTCCAGAGCCAAAAGAATGAAAGTCGCTGCTCTACACACACAAGGAACTCAGGTGTATCCAAAATGTATGAGGTAAGAAGAGTCACAGTCAAGCCAAACCCTTGATTTCCATATGTGATACCCTAAAAAGAGGATTTGAACAAGGAATTCAAGCTCCTGGGAACAATGACCCTGACATATTCTCACTGTTTCACAACACTAAATCTGTGGTGATTTGTACACCAGCTGCAGAAAAATAATGCAGCTATGCTTTTTTTTTCTTTTGAAGTACTGAAAGTGGAAGGCACTGGCAATTCACATATTATCTCTCAGCCAGGAAGTTATCCAATGTGCAAAACATTTGCTTTTGCACGTAGAGGAAGATGCAAATGCAAACAAAAAGAAAGGCAATAAAACCAGAACAAACACCCAGATGCTGATGTTCAGAGACAATGAAAGAGATGTGCAGGAATATACGCATAGTAGACATATTCCTTATTTAGTATTGTTGTAAGTAAAAGATTAGGATGAATGTGAAATTGCACATTTGATAAAAATATATTTTCAAAAATATTTAGTCAGCAAATATGCAGGTTGAAGTGAATAAAAGTGACGCCATTTAAACATTCATAAGGCTGCCAGCGAGATAGCCCAGTGGTCTAAAGCACCTGCGCAAGCTTAGGCAATCACAGGGACCAGAGTTAGATCCCTGGAACCACGTGCTTTGCCAGCCCCACTCCCAGGGCAGGCTGAGCTGGCAATAACATAAATAAGTAAATGAAGTTTACAAAAACAGGAGGGGTGCGATGAGATAGCTCAGGGGCACAAGTGCCTGCCTGGAAAGTGCAAGGTCCTGAGTTCAATCCCCAGTTCCACCAAAATAATAATAATAATAGTAATAATAATAATAATAATAATAATAATAATAATAGTAATAAGGCTAATTTGTTAAATTGGTTCATGAAATGTGTTTTTAAATTATGCATGTACTATATATGATAGTGCATATAATAAAAATATATTTACTGAAACAAGGGATTTTTTTAGCAAAATCTCATCAAATATTCATTGATAACAGATAATACCTGAGTCTCTAATAATGATGGAGCTCAAAGAAGTTATGCCTACATTGACTTAGCCAAGAAAAGTTTTGACAACGCACCCAGTGCCAGATTCACATAGCTGGGAAAAGGAAACATAAAAGTCTCTTTCTGGGAATATTCGGGTGTAAGAGACACATGAGGTCTGATAAAAATAACATAACGCGAGCATAGCTGGAAAATGACGTGCAGTTCTAGCTTCATTGTAATATGGAGAGACATCATTAAGGATTTCCATTTCCTGCTTCCCTTATACCCTTTGTCCCTCCTCTTCTCTTTTCTTAAAGAACTGGAGGCTTTCAACATCCAGAAAGGGCTAATTTCTCCATAGGAATGGACAGTGAGAGGCTTCAACTTAGTGAAACTAGAATGTATAATGAAGGAGCCACCTGTAATATCCAAGGAAAATACAACATTTAAATTTGAATAGCAGCACTGAAGTCAGTGAGGCAGCATTCATTTCCAAGTGAGTTTCTAACACAGAACTAGGTTATCGAAAACAAAAGACAATTGAGGCTTACATCTACATTTTTTGCTTTATAGTGATCTTCATTCTCATTCAAAAGTATTGTGGGAGAGATATGGAAAGGAAACCAGTTATACTCTTTTTCACTTAAATTAAACTATTCAGCATCATAGTAAAAATACTAAGAAGGGTGGACAAAGTTCAAATCTATTTAACAGAGATTTATATGTCTGGATCTTTTTTTTTTTTTTTTTTTTTTTGAAAAAGAAAGAAGCATTCAAATACACTGGACTGGGAAAAATTACTTGTGTGTAACATAAAAGGAATGCTCAGACAAAGCCAGACCAGAAATATGTAACTATGTGGCAAAACACCAAGCATCAAGCTGGAGGTAAAAATAACTTTTGTCAAGGACATGAGGGTTGAACTTGATGGAATAAAAATGCTGCTAGCATGTATGGCATGTTATGATTAATCCTTAACACTATAGAATAGGAAGTATTTTTTTTTAAATTTTAGAACATACAGTTAATATGCATCACCTTTGCCATTACCATACTATTAATTCAGATTCTTGGCAATTTTTATTTTAATATTTATTTATATATTTGGTACAGAGTCTTACTATGCAGTTCAGACTCATAGTGATCCTCCTGTTTTAGCTTCTGCAGCACTGTGATTACAGGTGGTTTAGGCGGCTGGCTTGGTGTGCCTGGGGTCCAGCTGGGGGGACACTGCATGGGGTACCAGGTGATGCACCTTGGTCCCCACATATGCTAGCTATGCCCTTAGCTTGCTGAACTCTCCTCTATCCAGCAAATTCTTAATATACAATCTTGAATGAGAAACCTTTAGCAAAACTACTAGACAAAATGATGTCAAGTGTTTAAGAAGCCATGAAATAAAATGACACAAACGTGCAATAAATATGAAAATTTGCTTCCAATTTTACTAACAGGAGAAATGGAAATGGAAATACAACTTGATAGAATTTCACAGAGAGCAGAAAGAAAATGACGGTACCATTCGCTACTTAGGTTGGAGATCAATGAAGGATTTTATATACTGCTAATACTCATTTGTTCCTTGCTAAACTGTTTTTTGAAAGTTCTTGATAGGTTCTAATATAGAGAATATATATTTTCAAATAGTCCTTTACAGATTTGCATTTCAGACAAATTTTCAGAAATTTTCACTGAGACGTAAAAGTATTTGAGAGTAAACATATTAATTGCAGTATCAAATTGAAAATTACTCTAGTATATTTTGTCTGAACAAATACATATTGACATTTTCACACAATAGTCGTAATTGTTGAATATTGATGACTTAATGAATGAAGACTGATTAGTTGAAGGAAAATGCCTAATATTTTGCAAAAGATAACTATGGAGATTAACATTGGGAACATCGCCATATGTATTTAAGTTGATGCAATGCCATAATAAACTTGAAAATTACCAACAGCTTTTTCTGAAGTTTGGTGCTTTGATCATATTCTGCAATATTATTTAACAAATGACTTACTATAATCTTAATTAAAATGTCATAGTTTTCTGTTATATTTTCTAACTTAGTATCAAATGGATATATACATTTCTGGTTCTGCACCCTCTACACACTATAAAAAATTTCAAGAAGTCTTACTAATATCAGCCTTTATTTATGTCTCTAGAAAAAAATGGAAGTATAAACCAAGTAGAAAAGATATTAACTTGTCAGTGAAAGATAAAATTATAGATATATTACCTATATGTGTATCCATGAAGGGATAAAAATGATTATTGCACCAGTCCATGCTCAGCAAAGAAATATAGCAAATAGAGCATGCATGCCTTTGAATATACATTCTATGAGAAGTGGCTGACAGAGTTACAGTGGCAAAGCTTTTCCACTGTAGACCACCTGCAAGCTAAAGAGACGGAAATTTGAGGCCTCTAACTCTACGAGATCTGTAGGTCTGGCAGCCATGAAGTAGGCTGAAGTTCTTACAATGAGGCCTTTTCTGAGCCTCCCAGTCTGCATGCACAGGATCCGAGAGATCTGATACCAAGAAAGGGAGGAGATGCATGTTCCGGATCAAGAAGAAAGTGCAAATGCACTCTTCCTCCAACTTTTGTCCTCCCTGGTACTTCAAAGTATTGGAAGACTCCTATTCTGATAGGCTATCTTTTGGTTATTTAATTAGGTTCTCAGTAAGAAAGTTAGAACACTAATTTTGAGAATAAACTCCATTTGTCAGAGAGAAAAAGCGGATTGCAGGTAGCCCCGGAGCTGAGGAACAGCTTTGATTTTTGCTAAAATCTGTATGTCCACTGCTTTCTGATGCACCCTGCACTGCTCTGAAATCTGGTATCTCTCTTTCTCGGTGTTGAAGATCTCACCCTCCTGATATACAGGTTTCAGAAGCTTTTTTTTTTCTTAAAGTAAGCATCAGTGAGGTGCTTGGGGATTTAGACTTTACTGATATCAGTTTTTGGAGAAGTGGCAATAACAAATTTCTGGTGTGTTCTTCATAGAGCAACATGATTAAGACTAAGAGGCCCAGTCACAAGTAGCAAGTCACTGGCCAGTTGCTTCAGGAAGACAATTCCTTCACCTGTGTGATGCCTGGAGAGGATGATCAAGACAGTGTGCTGGGAGTGAGGCTAGCTCAAAGTTTCCTAACGTTCTGACTAAAGGGTTTCTTGCCATGGCTCCAGAGCTTTTGGGGCACATCTTCAATAGTGTAGTATCTATTTTCCAAAGTTTAGCCACCCGAGTACCTCCATTCTTGTCCCCACTGACTGGTTTTGTGATTGTAGGAAGAGCTTTTTCCTTCTTTTTCTCCTCAAACTTTGATTTAATAGCTGTATACTTTCTCTTGTACAGTCTTTCTGGAATCCATAGCAGGTTGGATTCCAGTTTCTCTAACCAGGACAGGATTTCAGCTGCGATGTGGCTGCCCCTTCTTGGACATTTTTGCCTTTTTCACTTTACCCTTTTTAGCGGTATAACTGGCAGAAACCTACTTGACTTAAGTTTTCTTCTCTTTCCCATCTGGCTTCTTAGGTTTTCACCACCATCTTGCAAGATGGGAAAGAGAGGTCATTGGCGATTTTTATACAGGTCACTGGTTCATACACTAAGGCTTTTGCGACCTTCCTCAAAGATGTATCCAGACAAAATGCTTTATAAGCTACCTTGGTATCTCTTAACTGAGTCAAATTGCCAAACAACAACCATAATCATATTTAAAGATGTAAACATCCTTGAATATTAATAGCGAAGATTTTTTTTTATTTCTGCATCCCTTCTGTACAAAGTAAACTCATTTGCAATAAAATTTCCTAAACACTTGTTCATTTTCCCTAAGATATATCACAGTGGTTGAATCATAATTGAGATATCATCATAATTATGAGATCTTTTCATGAAAGTAAAGGCAAAGACAAATATTTACAAATGTCTATATGATTACTTCCACTCAATTAAAATACCTATGAATTTTGATCTACTCACTGTAAAGCAACAGAGACTTTCTTCTCATGATGATAGAAGTCAATTTTTTCCTATCTATTCTTTCTATATTTATTTTGTCTTCATTTTTCATTTTTCAGTAATTTATATTTGAGTTTTGCCAAATAATTTATAATGAGCTTCCTAAAGACAGGCATTGTTTTATTCATCATGATAAATTTCAGGTGTAATATGCTTTTTCTAATGAATATTTTAGAATGATTGGATGATGTCCAGCCTGTTAGCTCAGTGGACTAAAGCATGTGCATACAGGGAGCACAGAGGCCATGGCCCAATCCCCCACCTGTCCTGCTTGCCCTGTCTGAAAATGGGAGAATCACTACAAGTCCAATCTATGCAGTGCGACCCTGTAGACCATGTCATAAATACAGAAAATAATAATAAAATAAACTGGGTGAATATACCATAATATATTTGAATAGAATGAGAGTAAAAACTCAGAAAGTGGGAAGTGCTTATGGTCTATATATTTCTATCCTATTTTCTGAGAGCAAGAGAAAATTACCATGAAATAAAGAATTATTTTGCTATTTGCAAATAATATAACTTAGCTACTGAACAGTAAAGAAATTTCAGTAAGTTACAGCAAATATTAGAAAAAACAAACATTTTGAATTAAAATATAAAAAGATTTACATTGGCACCTGAGAAGAAATTGACTAATAAAAATAAATTTTTCCATTTTTAGACTGAGTTATAGTCCACAATATAGGAGGTATAATTTATAACAAAAATTAAATCTCATAAAATATTACATTATAGAACATCAATACAAACGCAGACCTCTGTACTAACTTGGAATTGCAAACATTAAAATAAATCTTCAAAAAAAAAACAAAAAAATAAAATAAATCTTCAAATATATGGTAAACAAACAAAATTCAATGAGAAACTCATTGAAATACTGAGACAAAAAGAGAAGGTGGAAAAGGAAATCAGAAATAAAAATAGAAATTAGAAGAGGAGAAAACCACTTCTCAGTGCAATAGGATAACATTAATAGATATTATGAGCAAGAAAATCTATATTTTTAGTCTTGTAAAATTTTATTTATACAGATGTGCAGCAAATTATGCTTATATTTATTTTGGGAATTTGATACAGATATCGAAAGCATATTTCTGTTTCCTTTCCCTCCTCCCATCTCTCTTTCCATTTGCAAGGAAATTAAATATCACATGGCATCTCTTCCAGGAGAAAATCAGAAGTATAAACCATCTCAAGAGCAAACTAAAATAGATACTAGCAAGCAAGGAGATATAGTGTATGCAAATGAAGATGTAACTGCATGCTATAGTTTTTTCTTGTTAAGATGCCTTTAATTCAGTACCACAAAAATTCTAAGTTCAAATTTTTTTCTTTAAGGAGTTATAGTAAGATTAAAGATAATCTTTCTGTTTAAATGCTGTTTATCACTGAGACCTACCAATCAAAGCATATTTCATATTATCTGAAAATATAACATCTCCTTTATGCAATTCAACATTATGCATGTACAATTGAGTGATCATTAACACTAAATTTTAAAGGTAAATGTGGGCAAAACTAGAAAACAAAAACATCTACATCAAATATCATTAAAGTTAGTTGAAATCCAAAGCTATATTAGAGGTCATGCAATGTCGTACTTATGAGTTTGGCTTTAATTTCTGTAGGGCATGTCAAAAATTTAGAATGAAAGAAAAGAGCTATATCTTGGAAAAAAAATTCTCATGCATTAGAATGTGGGAGTCTATGAGCTGACAGATCACAATATTCATTTGAAAGCATGTTGCTAATTTCTTGTATTTCTAGGTTTTCTTAGATGTATCATGATTGTGAATGTAAAAATTGGCTATGTGACTCTTGCTATACAATGATTTGTCCTGAGTGCTGGTAAGCACTTGTCTGTATATATTTTCATTGAACAAGACAGTGATTATAGTAGAACTGCTTTCCAATTTCTTGAAACCACACAAGCAGATGTAAACAGTAAACAGAGGTATGGCCTGCATTGAGGCAGGAGTTAGGGTGAGTAAGCCAGCTGGACTAATGTGTTTGACCTGTCAACATGCACATGTAGGGCACATGCACAGAACAGCTTTCCAAGCCCTGACCTCGGACCAATCAGAAACTGCTGTCTTTAAGCCGTCTGGTATTAAATTGAGCAGGGTTTTTTTTGTTTTGTTTTGTTTTGTTTTTGTTTTTGTTTTAGGACAGTTTAGACCTAATTTCAATAATAGGAGGGAGAAATTATATATATATATATATATATATATATTTTTTTTTTCTTATAAAGAAAGGCTTTGTTCCAGGAGAGATGGACCATTGTCTCTGTCAGCAGCTGCTATACCATTCTGGAGATGTTCTGATCCAGAGACAGGTAGGTCATAAGGCTAGCAGGGCAGTTTTTCTTTGAAGTGCAACGGGAAGAAGATAAATAAAAATAGCAAGAAATGGACTGGACAAATAGCTCGGCGGACTAAAGCACCTGCTTAGGCAGACGCAGTGGCTGGGGTTTGATTCCCAGCTTGCCATGCTGGCTCTGCCTCCAGGGTGTGCTGAGAGGGCAGTTGAGAATGGCTTGGTGGCCCAGGCCTGTAATCACAGCTAGGCTGAACACAGGCGGATCACTATGAGTCTGATCTGCATAGTGAGACCCTGTAGACGCTGTAGATCCTTACTAAAGTACAAAAAAAGGAAGAAAATTATTTTAAAATATTTCTTAAAAATTCACAAATCTTGCCGGGTGTGTTGGCACATGCCTGTAATTCCAGCACTCGGGAGGCTGAGGCAGGAAGATCAGTGTGAGTTTGAGACCAGCCTGGCCTACAAAAGTGAACTCAAGGCCAGCCTGAACTGCATAGTGAGACCCTGTCTCAAAAAGCCAAAAAAAAAAAAAAAATCACAAATCTAGTGAAAAACAACAATCTGCATAACCAAGAGTATAACAACTCCTATAAATAGGACCAAGTGAAATTGGTCACACCCACACATATGATACTAAAAGAAAAGAACAAAAAGAAAATCTTGACCAAAATTAGAAACTTATCCAGTGTAGTCTACAGTCACCATCTCAAATAAAAGAAATTTTTATTAGAAAAAGGGAGAACTTTGATTACTCAAATGATGAATGTCTTTTGCTATCTAGTAAATTTCAAAAAAATAAGGTATAGCAAACTCTTTGAGAGAAAAAAATGCAAAAAGAGGGTATTTTGTTGGTCAAAAAAAATCTTCCATATACTTCTTTTGTATATGGCAAAGGAAGAGGTATCAGAAGCACAATGGGACCAACAATGGAAAAAATAACATTGGTAAATGTAATTATACTGATGAACATAAAAGCCAATATTGTTGAAGATTTCTTCTTAAGTTAATTAATTGATTGATTGATTGTATTTTAGTAAGTATCTATAGGGGGTTCAGGGGTCTCATTGCTAGATTGGATTTGCAGTTATCTGCCTATTTGTAGCCTCCCAAGTGCTAGGATTACAGGCATGCACCACTAAGCCCAGTCTCAATAGCTGTTTCAATGAGCCCTTCAGCACTCTGAAAATTACCCAAAGAAGTGAAGTTATATGAGGGATATTGATAAAAATTAAAAATGTTCTTGGCTTTCACTGTCCTCACCCTCCTCCCTCCGCCTCCTTAGAAGCCTGGAAAACTAACATCTCTTAGGCAGTGGAGATGATGAGGTTGCAGAAGCTCCTGAGAAGGTGTGCTTCCACAGTACTATCATAATTTTAATGGAAATTATTGCATGTTTCAGCTGTTGTCGATAACAGGTGACAATAATGGTGGGAACAAATTATACACAGGCCAAAAATTTTGAGATTAAATGGCCATAAGAGACTGAAAATCTGCAAATAGTTAATGGTTATATGTTGAACTTCCAAAGCCCCATGCATGCCAGAAGAACACAGGTAGCTCTGGGCAACCAGAAATGAAATCTAAGGTCCAGTTTTAGACAGTTTGTAAAGCTTTGGGTAACTGTTCTGAAGCATAGACCCCCTTAAGAAAGGCTCAGGGTACTATGGCTCCAGCATTTAAGTTATTTTCTGTCCAGTCATAAGGTGACAAGGAAACTACCATGTGTAGAATTTCCTTGGACCACACACACCAGAGAATCTTCACTTAATAATATAAAATAATATTTACTTAATAAAACTCATAAGCTCTGTGTGATGCTAATACAAATATTCAAATAATAAGTAGGCCAGTGAAAGGTGGGCCAAGCCTACAACAAGTATCAAGGCCATACATTTTAAGGAGGAAGAACCTCGATCTGACAGAAAATTTTCTTTTTACATTCAGGAATTTTCTAACTCACAATTACTGCAATCATTGCTATTAAACTGGTAACTGTATGTCTTATTTTCAGCTCTATATAGTATAAATGCATACATTATTTTTGTTGTTTCTCATTTGGAAATGTGGAACTTAAAACTGTTTGGCATTTCTGTGTGTGTGTGTGTGTGTGTGTGTGTGTGTGTGGCCCTGGAGTTTCAATCCAGGCCCTTGGACATAATGGGCAAGAATTCTATACCCCAACCATCAACTTTTGTTTGTAGTTTGAGGAACTTTTTAGAAGCTATGAATGTGAATATACGAATTTCACTGTGAAATTCAATGTACTGAATCATGTTGAATCAAGAGAATATAACAAAAGTACAGTGACATGTCTAATATTTGTCTACTATGCTACTTTTACTTCTAGAATTTGGACACTGCTGTTTATTAGTATTTGGGTATTCTGAAGCACTGGGCAAAAGAACATTCTTTCACTGAATAAAAGATGTATTTCTTTGCTATTTTGCACAAATATGAGGATGGATCTTATTGTGATCACTAAGAGATGATGTCAGTTGACCAACACTCAACTGGCTTAACGTGCTACATTGACAAATTCTATTCAAAATTTAATATAAAGAGGAAAGGAAGAATGGAAAACTGCATGCCAGACTTTTAATTCTGTTTATATTTAATTGATCAAAATAGTACTCATAATCATGCCTAACTTCAAGGAACTGAGGAGATAATCCTCCAGTGTGATTACATAAAAAGTTCCGTCAAAAATATCTAGTAAAAAGTCTCAATTGTAGTGTAAACATAATTATAATTGATGTTTCAAGTTACTATTGGTGGTTTAATTGTTTACTGTTAGGCATTTTAAGTTGTGATATCTGGCTGTTATGCAGTTCTAATCAATTTCTGCTAGAAAATATACAGGTGTCTTTGAATTGTTAATATTTTTCTCTATTGTCTTTAAATCTATAGGAAATGGAAACTACCAGTTTAAAACCTTGGTTTAAATATTTATTCAATGAATCTTACTTATTCACCCTTGCTTTTTTAATGTTTTAAGATGCCTGTTTTATCTAGATGTTTATTATAGTCCTCACTCATAAATTTTAGTAATTTATTTAGGCCATATTCTCTTATGTATTAAATCTGTCTATTATCCTAACATTCCAAGTCTTCTAAAATTCAGACTCATTTCTTTCATTATTATTTTTCTCAGCATTTCTGCTTGTATTTGTTAAATGTCATACCCACTGTGAAATTCATGACATATTCATTATGATTTTAAGATGTTTATGTTAAAATTCCTGTAGCTTAAAAACTTAGCATCATTATACATACTTAATTAAGAGAATTCCCAGAGGAACTTAGTAATCCTTGAATGAATTGATTTTGATATGCTATCAGTGCTTCATTCATAATTTTCTAATATGAAGAAAGGTACTGAAAAAAGTGATGTCAAATCTGTTCACTATCTTTGTACATTGATTAAAATTTTAGAATAATGCTCTCTACCCATGTGAGTATGCTATAATTATTTTACAGACTTTTTTCCTATCATTTTTCACCAGTTGTTTTAAAAGCAAACACTGGGATTTTATGATCTGCTGGTCAAGGTTCACTAATCTTACTACAACCTATATTTTCCATTGGTTAGAACTAAAATTTTGGATAAAATATTAAAATGAGCTGCGTAAATCTTTGAAATGCAATCACTAAAATAGAGTGTGGAGGACAGCATGCTATCAATAGGCTTGTGTCTCAGATTCCCCTATAATCTTGAGGAGGAGAAGGGCCTTTATAGTTTGTTTGTTGTCTAACTTATTTCTGCCACAAATTCTGTCCTCAAGTCAGCCTAAGTCAGAGTTAACTACCTGAAGACTTTAGGTTGTGGTTAGGCAGTTATTGGACTTCTGAGAGATGATCTTCTACACAGAAGAATCAAGGGCAACCCGATGCCTGTGAGGTATGGGAAAAGGTCTTCAAGCTTGGCTGTCTCATCTCTTTCCTGTCTGTCATATTTGAAACTATATTGTTGAGGTAGGAACTCCTGGCCTGTGCCACCCACATCACCTTCCCCAACCTGAACCCCAGACCACTGGATGCCCAGGAAGAGCTCTCTGCCTGTACCACCAGAACTCCTTCACCGACCTGACCCCGACAGGCAAGTACTGTGGAACCCTGCATCTACTGTGGAACCCTGCAGCAAAATTCCCTGATGAGAGTCAGGGGGTCAAACCCTCCCAGATAATCCAGAAGCTGAGTGTCTTGCCAGAGGAGCACAGGGGACTCATTTCCATGGGTTGCAGAAGGAAGAATCTGAGCACGGCAGCCAGACCCAGCTGGGCCCATCTGGAGAAGAAAAATTCGGTGGATTCAGATCCAGATAATAGACACTAAAGGCAGAACTTCATCAAAAGTTCTATACTAAAGGTCAGAGGACACTGCTATACAAGATGCAATGTTAGGGCCCAAGCCCACCCAGAACAAATGCAGGAGACAATAGCATAGAATAATATAATAAAAGCCACTAGCAAAAAGAAACACATCACATTTAAAGGGAAACCCATCAGAATAAGAGCAGATTTCTTTTCACAAACCATGAAGTCAAGAATATGCAGCAGACTGCTACAAGTCCTCCATGAAAACAAATTCTAGCC
Organism: Myocastor coypus; assembly: GCA_004027025.1. Taxonomy (NCBI): domain Eukaryota; kingdom Metazoa; phylum Chordata; class Mammalia; order Rodentia; family Myocastoridae; genus Myocastor; species Myocastor coypus. Next base: position 43,032 of record PVJA010011449.1, read on the forward strand.
CAGACTGTTCTACCTTGCAAAACTCTCTTTCAAGTATAAGGGAGAAGGGTAATACTTCCATGACAAAAAAAAAAAAAGCTTAAGAACTCCATGATGTCAAAGCCAATCTATACAGACTACAAAAAACATTTTAGAGGGGGACCAAAATAACCAGAACTCCGTGAATGAGAAAAGAAAGAACCCACCAAACAAGGCAATCAATTAAGCACAGGAGAAAAAGGACTAAACAGTAGGTTTAAAAAAAAGTCAATCATAAATCAATACATTTCAATTATAACCATGAATGTAAATGGTCTTTGTTCTGCAACTAAAAGAAGTGGACTGGCACAGAGGATTAGGAAGCAAAATCCAACAATATGCTGTAAAAGAAACACACTTAACTGATAAAGAAATTTATAGGCTGACATTCAAAGAATGGAAAACAATACTACATGCCACAGCAGCTCAGAAAAAAAAAAAAAAAAAAAAAAAAAAACACAGATCCTGTTTCCTGTTTGCAGAGAGTCTGAACTTCAAACAAAGATTGATAAAAAGAAATAAAGAAGGCCACTGGATACTGGTTACAGGGAAAATTAAAAATGAAGAGTGTCTTAGTTACTTTTTACTCATTGCTGGGACAAATACCCAACACTCAAAATGAAGGAAGGAAAGGTTTACTTAGCTCACAGTTTGTAGAGGTTTCAGTCCATATTCGGCTGGCCCAAGGCTGAGCGGCATAGGGTAGAGAGCATCCAGTTCATGGCAGTGGAACAGCAACAAAATGGTGACAGAGGCAGTCAACCAAACAGGGCAGCAGAGCAACAGCGTGAGTCTGTCTCTGTCTCACTTTATATTACATTCAGGTACTCTGCCTCAGCCTATCTGCCCTAGGACACACCCATAATCCCAAAGGACTCAGACCCATAATCTCATAGTACTGTAACACATAATCCCAGTGGATCATGAATCGAGTCTCAAACTTTAGAAGTCCCTGCCCCATGATTGCATGAGGTTTTGGAGGGACAACTAGACATAAACCGTAACAAAGAGGTAATGCTAATATACATGTACACACCCAACAAGGGAGCACCAAGCTATATGACACAAATCTTAATGGACATGAAAAATCTAATATCCAATACCATAATCTTAACAAAGACCTTAACATCCCTTTATTCCAAAAATACAGGTTAAGCAAAAAATTAGTAAATTAGTACAAGATCTGAATCAGGACTTAGTGGACGTATACAAAGGGTCCCACCCAACCTCATCTGAATACACACTTTTTCCAGCTGCACATGGGACATTTTGTAAAACTGACCACATAGTAGTCCACAGGTCATGCTTAAGTATATTCAAGAAGGCAAAAATTATCCCATGCATATTATCTGATCACAGTGCAATGAAACTGCAAGTAAATGACAAAGAATCCACAAGAAGAACTTAATGGATATTAAACAATACCCTCCTCAGCAACCAATGGATTAGAGATAAAATTGAACAAGAAATTAAACAAATTTTACAATTTAATGCAAATTGAAACACAACATGCTGGAATTTATGGGATGCAATGAAAGCAGTTATTAAAGGAAAAAGTTACAGCTCTGAATTCAAGCAGAAAAAAAAAAAAAAAAAAAAACAGAATGGGAAAAATAAATACTCCAATGATGCACCTAAATCATCTAGAAAAGGAAGAGCAAATCAAACCCAAAGCCCAAACACAGGAGGAAATTATAAAGATTAGAACAGAAATTAATTCAATGGCAACAAAGAAAACAAAACAATTCAAAGAATTAATGAATCAAAAAGTAGTTTCTTTGTAAAAGTAAATAAAGATGATAAGTCCCTAGCTAACCTCATCAAAAAGAGGAAAGAAAAACCTGAGTTCAAGCAATAAAGTACGAAAAGGGTGAAATTACTACAGACCCAGGGGAAATTCAGAAGATCAACTGTAGCTACTTTGAAAATCTTTACACATACAGAATTGAAGACACAGATGAAACAGATTCCCAGAAAGCTACAAAACTGAATCAAGAAAACATAAGAACCCTGAAGAACAAAGTAAGTCAATGAAATACAAAATGTAATAAAAAGGCTACAAAGAAAATTCCATATCCTCATGGATTTAGTGCTGAATTCTACAAAAAAAAAAAAAAAAAAAAAAAAAAGATTACAGTAGATATATCCCCATTATTCATGGGAGTCTTCAATGAAATTGAAAAAGAAGGAAACCTCGAAAGATCATTCCTGGAGACAAATATTATACTGTTACAGAAACTAGGGAAAGATGTTACTAATAAAAGAGAACTATATTCCAATCTCTCTCATGAACATAAGTGCAAAAATCCTGAACAAAGTCCTCAACAGTAGAATACAGCAAATCATCAAGAAGATAATACCCCATGACCAGGTAGGACTCATCCCAGTGATGGTTCCATATACACAAATCATAAATGTAATACAGTATATCAATACAGCCAAATCACAAAACCATATGATAATTTCATTTGTTGCAGAAAAGGCTTTTGAAAAAGTGCAACATGCATCGATGTTCAAAGTTCTACAGAAAATTGGAATATATGATCTCTACCTCAATTTGAAAAAAGCCATCTATGACAATCCAATAGTAATATAATTTAAATGGGGAAAAGCTTAACTTGTTTTCTCTCAGCTCTGGTGCAAAACAAGGATATATTCTATCACCACTCCTATTCAATATAGTTCTGAAAAAATTAGCCAGAGGCATTACACAAGAGAGAGAAATAAAAGGATTAAGAATTAGCAAAGCAGAAGTTAAATTATCATTATCATTTGCAGATCACAAGATTTTCTATTTGGAAGACCAAAAAAACCGACCAAGAAGCTACTAGAATTAATACACAAATTGCCTAGCATAGCAGAATGCAAAGTCAACACTCAAAAGTCAATAGCATTCTTCTACTCAGAAAACAAACACGTTGAGAGAGAAATTAGAGAAGCAGTACCTTTTATGATAGCACTGAAGAAAATGAAATACTTAGGAATTAACCTAACTAAGAAAGTAAAAAAAAAAAACTTTTCAATGAAAACTACAGTACTCTGAAGAAAGAGGTTGTAAAGGGTTTTAGAAAATGGAAAGATATTCCCTGCTCCTGTATAGAAAGAACCAACATTGTGCAGATGGCAACACTCCCTAAATTGTTATACAGGCTTAGTTCAGTCCCTATCAAAATATCATCTACCTACTTCCCAGACCTGGAGACATCATTCCTAAAATTTATTTGGAATCAGAAAAGACTTAGAATAGCAAATGCAATCCTGGTCAGCAAAGATAAGACAGGAGACATTACAATTTCTGACCTAAAGTTATACTTCAGAGTCACGGTAATAAAATCAGCATTGGATTGACCAAAAAGAAATAGACCTAAGAATCAGTGGAATAGATTAGAAGATGCAGAAGCAAGTAGAAGCACACTGAGCTACCTTATCTTTGACAAAGGGACCAAACATACTAAGTAGAAGAAAGGTAGCCTCTTTAACAAATGGTGCTAGAAAAACTGAATCTCTATATGCTGAAAAGTAAAATGATCCAGGGCTATCACCATGCACTAAACTAAAGTCAAAATGGACTGAAGATCTAAATATTAAAACATAAATACTAAATCTCCTAGAAAAGCAAGTAGGAGGAAATCTTGAAGAAATCAGCGTAGGCAAACAGTTCATGGACAAAAATCAAAATGCGCAAATAACACTTGAAAGAATCAACAACTGGGGCCTCCTCTGGTTGAGAAGATTTTACACATACAAAGAAATCACCAACAGAGTGAAAAGACAACAACAAATTTTGAAAAACTTTTAACTAATATGTTTTAGACAAAAGTCTTCTATCTAGAATTTATAAAGAACTAAAAAGCATTAAGGACCCAAAATTCAAAGACCCATCCAGAAATGGGCATCTGAGATGAACACACACTTCTGAGAGAAAGAAATTCAACAAGCCTATAAATACATGAAGAAATGCACCACTAGCCATCCACAAAAGGCAAATTAAAACAACACTGAGACACCATTTCACCAAGGAAAGAATGGTTATAATAAAGAAATCAACCAACAATAAATGTTGGAGAGGCTGTGGCAAAAAAGGAACACTTCTCCACTGATGGAGGGAATGCAGAGTGGTGCAACCATTATGGAAATCAGTGTGGGGATCCTTAAAAATTAGGACTGGAAATCCCATTTAATCCAGCAATCCCCCTACTCAGAATTTCCCCAGAAGAACTGAAAACATCACATCATAGTGATCTTTGTTCTCCTATGTTTATAGCAGTGCAATTTATGATAACAAATCTTGGAAATAACCAAAATGCCCATTATCTGAATAATGGTTGAAAAAGATGCAGTGCTTTTATTCAATGAAATATTACTAAGCTATAAAGAATGATAAATCAGAAGACTTCATATATAAATGGATGAATAAAAATGAAGTAAGCCAGACATACATGTGTAAATATTGTGTAGTCTCCCTAGTATAAGAACACAATAGAAGAAATAAAAATGAAAAGGCATAACACAGCTGAATAAAAATGAAAAAGCATAACACAGCTGAATGGAAATCAAGTACTTAAGGATTAAACAATGAAGAGACAACAAGCAGAAAAGGTAGGAATCAGCAAAACCATGTACTTATATACACAGGATGAATCAGACATGGCCCTAAGAATCTTCAACAGGTTTTTCACAGAGTAGCAATGTGTAAGACTAAAACCATGTTTGGAATGCCTGTCATTTTAGTTTTTCAGATGTGTACTGCTTCTAATGTAATTTCATTTATTGCTATACTCTCTCTTAAGTAAATGTTTTAAAGGAAAACAAAAAGGATAATTAAAGAGAATATGAGACAAAGAAAAATACCATAAGATTGACTTGCTACAATTTTGTATATGCTTAGATTTCTAAATTTCTGTGTATAATTATCTAACATTTTAAAAAATCATATTCTATAGGGATTCATTAGAACAATGATTGATGGAAAATAATAGGTTACATGTTAAGTCTAAGGCATTTAATATTTAGAAAGATGGTGTTGTTAAACTCAAGTATGTACGTTATAGAATAATAATATAGAATAATAAGCTTCTTTTCCGGAGGGTTAACAACTTATACTTTCAGATCAAAAAATTAGAGAAAAAGAAGGGCTAAAAGGATAGCCAATATTTTTACCCTAGCCCTTCAAGGTCAGTGAGGAATCTTGACATAAGAAAATCTCTGCTGTAACATCCTATAACTCACTGGGGTTCTAAATTTTCTGGTCAAAGAGATCACAAAGCCACAGAGCAAAGGGGATCAACTATGTATAGTGGACCCAGGGAGAGTCTTCCAGAGAGAAAATATTCTCTCAGTCTTTCACAGAGAGCAATGTGGTCAAGCAATGGCCATAACTGATCCAGATGGCTGCCACTGACAAAAGCTCTACAAAATGCTGTACATGGTTTCAAGGTAAATCCTAAAGGGATTGTATCCTTGTCAGATACAAAAGTTGTATCCATTTCATAAAATTTTAAAGTTGAATAATAAATATGCCAAAGTAAATTTCTAGTAATCTGGGGTCAATTACTAAAATGAAATCTTAATAACACTTTTCTAAGTATTACATAATCTGAATTCTATCTTTATGTGTATCTTTACAAAGGTTCTAATTCATATATTTCATTTGAATGGTTAAATCATTTTGGTCTTACAACTGACAAAAGAGCACAATTTATTATTTTGAAATATGCAGCATACACAATATTAAATGGGAAAATGGAGCCAATTAATATTTCATTTATTTTTCTATGCTAAGAATACTTCATATTCACCTATAGAAACTTTCAAAACTACACTACTGCTAAGTCATTATGTTACAAGCTAATCTCTTGGCTTTATTTCTCCCAACTGAAATTTACATGAACAAGATCTTTCCAGCCCGCATCTTTTATCTCTAGTTCCTGGTAACCACCATTAAAAAATTAAACACTTTTAGGGTCGTACATTTTGAAATTATAATTTTGATCAATTGATAATAAATTAGAAACAAAGAACTAGGTGTGGTGGTGCATGCCTATGATCCCGGCACTCGGGAGGCTGAGGCAGGAGGATTAGTGCAAGTTCCAGACCTGCCTGGGCTACAAAAGTAAACTCCAGGTGAGCCTGAAATGCATAGTGAGACCCTGTCTCAAAAAGAGAAAAAAAAAAAAAAAAAAAAAAAGGAATTGTCAATTTTGGGTGTCAAGTGAGATAATAAATATATTTAAAGGGATAAAGAGTGAGGGAGGTTGAATTGTTCTTTGACGGATATCTAAGACTTTCCTAATCAAAAATTACAAACATTGCCCGGCAGGATGGTTCAGTGGTCTAAAGCGCCTGCTTAGGAAAACTTGGGCGGCTGCGGGGACAGGACTGTGGTTCGATCCCCGGCACCACATGCTACACCAGCCCCATCCCCCAGGGCAGGCTAAGCCGGCCGTAAAAATAAAATAAATAAACAAACAGAAGTTCTGAAACAAGGCCGGGCGTGGTGGCTCATGCCTGTAATCCCAGCACTCGGGAGGCTGAGGCAGGAGGACTGGTGCGAGTTCGAGACCAGCCTGGGCTACAAAAGTGAGGTCAAGGCCAGTCTCAACTGCATAGCGAGACCCTGTCTCAAAAAAACAAAAAACAAAAAACAAAAAAAAAAGTTCTGAAACAAGAAAAAATTAAATTAGCTGGGCATGGTGGCACATGCCTGTAGTCCCAGCACTTGGAAGGCTGAGGCAGGAGGATTGTTGTGAGTTCAAGACCAGCCTGGGCTACAAAAGTGAGTTCAAGGTCAGCCTGAACTGCATAGTAAGACCCTGTCTCAAAAAGACAAAAAAAAAAAAAAAAAAAATTGCAAACATCTAATGATCCAAGTTGTAAGAAATATTTCATTATGGAGAACTCACCATGTGGAGGCTAAAATCATGGAAATAAGAGAACTAAATTGATGAACAATTTAAGGGATAATGATGGTGATTAACTCATTGTCATCATTTTTTAAACCATAAAACTTCTACTTTTTACTTTACAAACTGTTTTTTTTCCCCTGAAAGTTATTAAGAAATAGAATCAGTCTGCGTTCCTGCGACTAACTTCCTATTCCAGTCCAGACCCAAGTCCCAGCCAATAGCAGAGCCAGCGCTTCTGCCGCGGATAAGCTGTCTGCGCCCCTCAGCTCTGCCTCTGCGTTCCTGAGACTAACTTCCTATTCCAGTCCAGACCTAGTCCCAGCCAGTAGCAGAGCCCGCCCACCGGCTGGGTCAGGATCCTTGGCCCGCCTTCCACTCCCCCGCTCCCCCCCCCTCTTTTTTTTAACCCCTCCAGCCCAAGCTCCAGCACGGAACCTATCAAACATCTTGTCTGGCAACCGATCTGCTCCATGAGCCTACCAGGACTACTCAATCCCAAAGCTCCACCTCCACCTACAGACCACATCCGCCAGGATTCACAGAAGCTAGCAGCCAGACCTCCAACACAGTCAGGAACCTCTGTAGAGGAACCACCTTGGAGTCCCCAGACCAAGCGCCCATAGACACAGCATAACACCACCAAAGTGCAGAGGCCGCTTCCATACAAAATGACAACAACAAGGAGTAGGATGCAATCTCAGGGCCCGTGCCCACCCAAACCAAATACAGAAGACACTATCATGGAAGAAAATGAGAATTATACAGATGAAACCTCTGAATTGGTAGGATCTGAGGCAGACACACAAGTGCAGAAACTTATAGAGCAACTGAGATCAGAGATAACATCTGAAGTAAAAAAAGAAATACATGAAGTTGAAAAACGGCTGGAGAAATGTATAGAGGACATTAGAGCAGAAATAATATCTAAAGTTGGCAAAGACATGCCTAAATCAATAGCATCCCAAGTAGGGGAACAGCTATACAAAAGTAGAAAGGAGAACAGAAGAGAAACAATCTCTGTATTAGAGAGAGAAAGGATAACCATAATGACAGACTTCAATACTATTAAAGAAGACATCTATAAAAAATTAGATGAGAATAGAAAAATGATGGACTCCCTGACGGAGCAATATAGGAAAGACATAGATCACATGAAACAGTTTCAAAGAGATATACAAGAAAATAAAACATCGATCACAAGTTCGCAGAGCCGAATAAACGAAAATGAAGATAGAGTTTCGAACCTTTAAGACACAATTGCAGCCAGTGAAAGAGTAAGAAAGGATCTTTTAAAAACAACCAGAATGCAGGAAAAAATAATTCATCATCTGCAAAAAGATGCAAAAATGAACAACGTGAGATTAATGGGAATCAATGAGAAAGAAGAAGTCAATACAAATGATATAAAAAGAATATGGGCAGAAGTAATAGCAGTAAACTTCCCAAATTTGAGAAAACAATCAGACATTCAGGTAACTGAAGCCTACAGAACCCCAAATAACATCAACCCAACTAAAAACACGCCAAGACATATAATAGTCAAGATACCAGAAATCCAGCTGAAGAATAATATACTAAAAGCTGCTAGAGAAAAGAAACAGATCACATTTAGAGGAAAACCCATCAGAATAACAGCGGATTTCTCTTCACAAAACATGAAGTCAAGAAGAGCATGGAGCAGAGTGCTTCAAGTCCTCCATGAAAACAATTTTCAGCCCAGACTATTGTACCCGGCAAAACTCTCCATCAAGAATGAGGGAGAAGTGAAATATTTCCATGACAAAGAACAACTAAAGAATTTCATGACATCAAAACCAGTGCTACATAATATTCTAACAAATATTTTAGAAAGGGTCCAAAATGACCCGAATCCAACAAATGAGAACAGAAAGATCCCACCAAATAGAGTAACCAACTAAAAATAGGAGGAAAAATTGGTAAACACTAGCGAATAAGAGTCATGTCAGTCATAAGTCAATACATTTCAGTTATAATCATCAATGTAAATGGACTCAATTCTCCAATTAAAAGAAATAGACTTGCAGAGTAGATAAGGAAACAGAGCCCAACAATATGCTGCATACAAGAAACACATTTAACCCATAAAGAAACTCATAGGCTTAAAGTTAAAGGTTGGAAAACAATACTACATGCTCAGACACCTCAAAAAAAAGCAGGGGTAGCAATCCTCTTTGCAGACAGTCTAAACTTCAAACCAGGACTGATCAAACGAAATAGGGAAGGCCACTACATACTGGTTAGGGGAAAAATTCATGATGAAGAGGTAACACTCATAAATATGTATGCACCAAACTTGAGAGCAGCAAGCTATATAAAACAAACCTTAATGGACCTGAAAAATCTCATATCCAATACTACAATCTTAACAGGAGACCTCAACACTCCCTTATCGAAAAAGATAGGTCAAGCAAACAAAAAATCAGCAAAGAAGTGGCAGAACTGAATCAGAACTTGAAACAATTGGACTTAGTGGACATATACAGAGTGTTCCATCCAACCACCTCAAAATACACATTCTTCTCAGCTGCACATGGGACATTTTCTAAAATAGAACATATATTAGTCCATAGATCATGCTTAAGTAGATGAAAGGAAACAGAAATTATCCCATGCATATTATCTGACCACAGTGCAATCAAATTGGAAGTAAATGACAAAAGAAACCATAGGAATTTCAGGACTACATGGAAACTAAACTGCACTCTTCTCAACAACCAATGGGTCACAGATTAAATTAAACAAGAAATAAAACAGTATCTACAATTTAATGAAAATACAAACACAACCTCCCGGAATTTGTGGGATGCAATGAAAGCAGTTCTCAGAAGGAAATTCATAGCTCTGAACTCACACATTAAGAAAATAGAACGGGAAAAAATAAACAATCTTAAACAACACTTAAACCGACTAGAAACGGAAGAACAAACGAAATCCAAAGCCCGAAGGCAGGAGGAAATTATAAAGATTAGAGCAGAAATCAATTCAATTGAGACAAAGAAAACAATACAAAGAATTAATGAATCCAAAAGCTGGTTCTTTGAAAGATTAAATAAGATTGATAAGCCCCTAGATAACTTCATCAAAAAGAGGAAAGAATGGACTCAAATTCAAGCAATAAGGAATGAAAAGGGTGAAATTACTACAGACCCAGCAGAGATACAGAGAATCATAAATAGTTACTTTGAGAATCTCTACTCTCACAGAATTGAAGCCACAGATGAAATGGACAGATTCCTAGCCAAGTACAAATTACCAAAACTGAATCAAGAAGATATTAAAATTCTCAAAAACCCAATAACAGCCAATGAAATACAAAACTTAATAAAATGCCTACTGACAAAGAAAAGTCTGGGACCTGATGGATTCACCTTTGAATTCTACAAGAAATTTACAGAAGACATAACACCAATACTCCTCAAACTCTTCAATGAGATTGAAAAAGAAGCAATCCTTCCAAAATCATTCCTAGAGGCAAGTATCACACTGATACCAAAACCAGAAAGAGATGTAACTAAAAAAAGAAAACTACAGACCAATTGCTCTCATGAATATTGATGCAAAAATTCTCAATAAGATCCTAGCCATTCGAATATAACAAATCATCAAGAAGATTATACATCACGACCAGGTAGGATTCATCCCAGGGATGCAAGGATGGTTCAATATACGTAAATCTATAAATGCAATACACTATATCAACAGAACCAAGACCAAAAATCCCATGATCGTCTCAATTGATGCCGAGAAGGCCTTTGACAAAGTGCAACAGTCATTCATGTTCAAAGTCCTACAGAAAATTGGAATAGAGTGCCTCTACCTCAACCTGATAAAAGCCATCTACAACAATCCAACAGCTAGCATAATTTTAAAGGGGGAAAAACTGGAGTGTTTTACTCTCAAATCTGGTACAAGACAAGGATGCCCCCTATCGCCACTTTTTTTCAATATAGCTCTGGAGTCACTAGCTACAGCCATAAGACAAGAAAGAGAAATAAAAGGAATAAGAATAAGTAAAGAAGAAGTAAAACTTTCACTATTTGCAGATGACATGATAATCTACTTAGAAGACCCAAAGAACTCCACCAAAAAGCTACTGGAATTAATACACAAATTCGGTAACATAGCAGGTTACAAAGTCAACACACGAAAGTCAGTGGCATTCCTCTACACAGATAACAAACACACTGAGAGAAAAATTAGAGAAACAGTAACTTTTATGATGGCACCGAAGAAAATGAAATACTTAGGAATCAACCTAACTAAGGAAGTAAAAGGCCTTTTCAATGAAAACTATAGTACTCTGTAAAAAGATATCTTAGAAGATCTCAGGAAATGGAAAGATATTCCCTGCTCCTGGATAGGAAGAACCAACATTGTGAAGATGGCCATACTCCCTAAATTGTTGTACAGATTTAATGCAATTCCTGTCCAAATACCACTGACATACCTCACAGAGCTGGAAAAGTCATTCAAAAAGTTTATTTGGAACCAAAAAAGACCCAGAATTGCAAAGATAATTCTCGGCAATAAAGGTACGGCAGGAGGCATTACAATTCCTGACCTAAAGTTATACTACAAAGCTACAGTAATAAAATCAGCATGGTATTGGCAAAATAATAGACCTGAAGATCAATGGAATAGACTAGAGGATGCAGAAGCAAATACAAACACACTCAGCCACCTTATTTTTGACAAAGGGGCCAAACATGTGTACTGGAAGAA